>BQNB010014627.1:0-74745 GCA_026074375.1 Tanacetum coccineum
CGTGCTATTGTGTGTATTTTGTGACCATTTTACCCTCACTTTTTTTTAAATTTAGAAGGGTAAAATGGTCATTTACATGCAAAAATAGCCACAAAATACACACAATAACACGGATTCAAAAGTTTGGTGTCACAATGGCAAAAAAATAGTACTCTACACACAATGACTAAAAGTAGCAAGTATAATACATTTTTAGGCAATTAACCCTTGTTTTTTTTGTTTGTATAAGGGGTAGGCATGTCTATTCCCTTGTTTCTTCTGATGTATGTTTCTGATTATTAATAAAATGTTCATCAGTTTAAAAAAAATATTCCACAAATAATTACCGCCGCTTTACGCGGGTACAATGCTAGTACACAAACCTAGATGCAACTAAATGTAGGTTTTATGTGATTAAAAACTAAAACATTTCCATGTTAAAAGAAAAATACCAGCAATGGTGCTTTATTTGTCTTATTATACAGTTGTCCTATATCAATTCTTAAAAACAAAATTACCTCTCATCTCCATATATAGTATATACACAACACACCCTCATAAACCCTCCTTTAATTCTTCAAAACAAAAACACACACACTCACACTAGCTCACCTAGCTTCAAAACAAAAACACACACAGTACAAGACAACAAGAATGTTAAGAAATAATATGAAAATGTTATTAGTTAACGTTATGAACCACAAAGGTGGTGGGAAGCAGAATCCACTTCTCTAAAAGGGACATACACCTATTATTAGAGGTATGGTTTTCAAAGTTATGGTTTTCAAAGTTAATACCTTTTAAACGTTCTTACACTTTTACTGAGTACATATGTGGTTTTTGTATGTTTACTATGTACTACCTCCGTCCCATAATAAGTGTCCACTTTGACATTTTCTAGTCTTTCTTGTTCAACTTTGACCATAAATATTTTTATTTGTGTTATATAATACTTGATGAAAAATATATGAATGGTTTGGGTTTTAAATGTACTTTCATTGGTATAATTTTCATCAAGTATTATATAACACGAATAAAAATATTTATGGTCAAAGTTGAACAAAAAAGATTATAAAAAGTCAAAGTGGACACTTATTATGGGACGGAGGGAATATGTGTTTATAGATCTGCATGTTTTTATGAGTGTAAAATAAGTTTTATAAAAAGTTTATTTGAGAGGTTTGTACGTATAGTAGGTGGTAAAATATTTAAAGTAAATAAGGTAATGTTTTATACTTAATTTGTAAGCCAGTGGTAAAATATTTAACCACAAAAACCAAATGATCTGTTTTATGGATGATCTGTTTTTGTATTTGATGTTGTTTTATTATATATGGATCTGTTTTATGGTTCAAAAAGTAGGTGTGTTGTTATAAGCTAGGTTTTTAATAAGAAGCTGTATTTTTTTTGTGTTGTTTGTTTTTTTTAAAGTACGTGTTTGAGGGTTTTACTACTTTTTATTAAAGGTTTTAGGAGCCAGGTGTTTGTTTGAAGGTTTATTATTAGCATATATGTGATTTGGCTTTATTTTGAGAGTTATGAGGGGCTTATTATATAAGCTACTATATCTCAATAAGCTTATATATAAGCCGATGAAAAAATTAGGTTTTGAAAAATGATACGGATCTTTAACGGTCGAACAACATACGAATTAAAAGAACAATTGGATCGATAATTCCAGTGGAGAACTCGATTAAAGCAAAGCTTTTTATTATTATCAAAACTCAAAAGTTAATCCATACAAAGAAAACGACCCAATCATTAACTGAAAACTAGAACCAACCCATCTAAATAACGATGTGATTTGCTATCCTATTCCTAAATTTAGAATTGATTAGAAATTGATAACTTTCCTAACCAACAGTTCTTGTCAAACAAGAAACTACATAAAAAAAGAAAGTACATATTGACTTTGACTAATCTGCATCATCCTCCCCCACTTACAAAACACGACCCCCGAGTTTGCCTCACTCGTCCCCCTTGTACTCGTGAGCATCCAACTTGAATCCTTGCATCAAATTCCCTTTCTTTAAACCGACTCCCCTCGAACCGTTGATCGTCTTAATACCTAATTTAATCGACCATAGGTGTGGAAGCTTTCAAATCCAATCATAATAATTTTTTTACAAATCAGAAAAATTGAATGAACTTTGCTAACCTTGAAAATCAAACTTTTTTTCCAAACTACATCAACACGTGTTATATTGTATTGAAGGCTCCTCAAAATTAACACTAAAATAGTTTTGGATCATTGAAGAACAAAGATCATATAGCCACCAAACTAAAACGTCTATCTATGCATGTCCCCTATCTCCCACCAAATTCTCATTCCTCAACAATCCTTTCTTCCTCCTCAATGACATCTTCAATATCAGTATCATAAACCTGCATCGATTCTTCTTCTTCATTATCGGTGTTGTAAACAGGACACGATTCCTCTTCCACTAACACGATAAGTTCTTCTTGAAAACAGTAGATATTTTATTACCAAATGAACTTCCTCTTCTCATCCCTATATCCCAAATTAGGTATCAGATTTGTTTTCGTTTGTAAACAAAGGGTTACCATAGTGGTCATCATGAAACCCAGGGTTTCCTCCGCCAAAAGGATTGACGTCCTCTGACCCATCGTCCCAGACGTTGGACTCAATTTCCGCCTCTTCTTCCAGCGAATCCTGTTGTAACTGCGGGAACTCGAGTTTTTGAATCTGTTGCTTGAGGCTTGCGATCTTCACGTCACGTGAATCTGGTTCGTTGCCTCGTCCGGCGAATCTACGAATTAGATGCTCTCCATGATTCTGTTCGACCATTAGTACCATAGCTCTGATACCAAATGATGAGGATCTTTAACGGCCGAACAACATACGAATTAAAAGAAAAATTGGATCGATAATTCTAGTGGGGAACTCGATTAAAGCAAAAGCTTTTATTATTATCAAAACTCAAAAGATATTCATACAAAGAAAAAGACCCACTATTTATAGGAAAACTAGAATCAATCTAAATAAAGATTGATTTGACTTTCATTTTCCTAAATTTATACTCCCTCCGTCCCTAAATAAATGTCCACTATTGACTTTTGATGTCATTATTCTTCAACTTTGACATCAAATTATTTTGATTGTGTTATATAATACTTGATGAAAAATATATGAATGGATTGAGTTTTATATCTATTTTCATTGGTATGATTTACATCAAGTATTATATAACAAAAACAAAATAATTTAAGGTCAAAGTTGAAGAATAATGACTTTAAAAGTTAACAGTGGACACTTATTTAGGGACGGATGGAGTAATTGATTAGAAATTGATACTTTCCTAACCAAAGTATATTGTCAAACAAGAAACATATATAAAAAAAGAAAATATTTTGACTTTGACTAATCTGCATCAAAAAATAAGGTGTAAATTTTACTAGTAAAAGTCACTTTTACCATAAAAATCTCATAATAACATTTGATTTTCGATTAGCGTGACTTATTCATTTTGCTTTGCTACTATAAAAAAAACTTTGTAGAAAGAGAGGGTATAGAGGGAAAAAAATAAAAAAAGATAGAAGTGTTGTTGACTCGGCAAAACTATCCTATTTTTCAACTTCTTAAAATGCACTGTACTTTTCTTCTTGATGAAAAGCTCAAAAGATTGATGTTTTGATTTGAGCTTATTTTTTGGGCTTATTTGACTCAGCTTTTTGTATTGTATCTTATTTCTCAACTTATAAACGACTCTATTTATGTGCTTCGTAAAATTTATCAATGAGCTTATAATTAAGCTCCAAATAAGCTTAGACAAACATTCTTTTTAAGTTATGACAAAAGAAGACCATATATAACCCAAAAGATACAAGCCCCGAGTCAAATAAGCTCAATATGTTATGTCAACTGTTGAGGGAGGGTTATATATGGTTACATTTGATATGTTGTGGTATTACCTGAATCATTTTTTATTTTTAGACTAAAGTTGTATTGTGTTTGTATAGTCAAAACCCTTGCATTATGGGAGTGTTTGTTTAAGCTTCTTTTTAAGATTATAAACTCATAAGCTCATATTTTGTATCTTATTTTTTGACTTATGATATTTTGTATCTTATTTTTTGACTTATGATGCTCATAAGTCAAAAAATAAGATACAAAATATGAGCTTATGATACATAAGCTGAATTAAATGAGCTTATAATATAAAAAAGAAGCTTAAACAAACACTCCCATAATGCAAATGCAAGGGTTTTGACTATACAAACACAATATAACTTTAATCTAAAAGTAAAAAATGATTTAGGCAATACCACAAACACTTGAAGCATATCAAATGTAACCATATGTAACCCTCCCTCAACAGTTGACATAACATATTGAGCTTATTTGACTCGGGGCTTGTATCTTATTTTGGGTTATATATGGTCTTATTTTGTCATAACTTAAAAAGGATGTTTGTCTAAGCTTATTTGGGGCTTAGTTATAAGCTCATTGATAAATTTTAAGAAGCACATAAATAGGGTCGCTTATAAGTTGAGAAATAAGATACAAAACAAAAGGCCGAGTCAAATAAGCTCAAATCGAAACATCAATCTTTTGAGCTTTTCATCAAGAAGAAAAGTACAATACATTTTAAGAAGTTGAAAAATAGGATAGTTTTGCCAAGTCAACAACACTTCTATCTTTTTTATTGTTTTCCCTTTTTACCCTCTCTACAAAGTTTTTTTTATAGTAGCAAAGCAAAATGAATATGTCACACTAATCGAAAATCAAATGTTATTATGAGATTTTTATGATAAAAGTGACTTTTACTAGTAAAATTTACAGCTTATTTTTCAAAACCCAATTTTTTGTATAGGCTTATATATAAGCTTATTGAGATATAGTAAGCTTATATAATAAGCCCCCCATAACTCTAAAAATAAAGCCAAAATATCACATATATTCTAATAATAAACCTTCAAACAAACACCCGACCCCTAAAACCTTTAATAAAAAGTAGTAAAACCCTCATACACGTACCTTGAAAAAAACAAACCACACACAAAAAAACAACAACTTCTTATTAAAAATCTAGCTTATAACAACACGCCTACTTTTTGAACCATAAAACAAATCCATATATAATAACAAAACATCAAATACAAAAACAGATCATCCATAAAAAGATCATTGGTTTTTGGTTAAATATTTTACCACCGGATTAAGTATATAACATTACCTTATTTACTTTAAATATTTTACCACCTACTATACGTACAAACCTCCCAATTAATTTTTTTATAAAACTCATTTTACACTCACAAAAACATGCAGATCTATAAACACATACATAAACCCACATATGTACTCAGTAAAAGTGTAAGAACGTTTAAAAAGTATTAACTTTGAAAACCTTGCCCCTCATAATAGGTGCATGTCCCTTTTTAGGAGGTGGATTCTGACCACCTTATTCATAACGTTAACTAGTAACATTTTCATATTATTTCTTAACATTCTTGTTGTCATTTGTACTGTGTGTGTGTTTTTTTTGAAGCTAGGTGAGCTAGTGTGTGTGTTTTTGTTTTGGAGAATTGAAGGAGGGTTTATGAGGGTGTGTTTATATATGGAGAGGAGAGGTAATTTTGTTTTAAAGAATTGATATAGGACAACTGTATAATAAGACAAATAAAGCACCCTTGTTGGTATTTTCCTTTTAACATAGAAATGTTTTAGTTTTTAATCACATAAAACCTACATTTAGTTGCTAAGTAACACACACTAGCTCACCTACATTTAGTTGAAAGGCATATAAGTTGTGGACCCCATTCCATTTTAAGATTAAGGCACTAACCAATCAACAGTCCTCCAAGTTTAAAAAGTTTGAAATGTATCTTTCCCTCCTTTTTACTCACGTTTTACACAAACCTAGATGCACATAGTCCCTCTCGGAAACCTAAAACTTTGTCCTAACCAGTGTTGTAAAAAGCTAGGCGGGCTACATCGTTGCGATTTAGGTCAAATCGGCCAAATTAGGCGGAAAGGTCAAAAGGGGGTCAAACATCAGCCTAGGTGGGTCAAATCAGCCGACTAGGTCAAAGTCGGTCAACAAATCCGCCTAGGACTCCTAACACCGAAAACCGTATAAAAATCGAGAAACCGACAAAAACTATTAGATGCCGCCGTTTTGCGTGGGAACTATGCTAGTCTTAAACATGGACCTTCCATGCAATGGCAATTCAATTTGAATTTCTGTCTAGCTATGCAAGGAGTGCATCACTAAGACACCAACTAGTAACCAGAAGTCTTCCTTCTCACCAAATTTTACCATGACATAAAGATGTCGAATTTGTCTTTTGATGTCTTACAAATAGATTGGTTACTAAAAGTTAAGTTCATTAAGGATGGTATCATTTTATTTCACCAATAGTAGAAGTCTATAAGAGATTATATAAGTAAAAACGTATAGTTTTACCTAACGTAGAAGTGTAGAGCATAAATATTCAAACTACATAATTGCATAAATCTCTACTCGTAGAATAAGTAGAGAGTACTGATCATGTATAAACTTAGTCCACATGCAGGGTAGGCCTTTCCAAATGTTCCATTTAGCAATCTCAATGTCTTGTCTACAATTATGTGTGACAACTTACTATGTTTCTCAAATCATAAAAACGATTCCACCATATATAGAATTACACGCCTGGGTATCTATATTCAAGATCGAAATGTAATGTTTTAAATGGATATCATATAAATAAATCAAAAGTGGAATGAACTAGTGCTTATCTTCTAATTTAGTAGTGTTGATACGAGCTAAATGGCTTCAAACAGAAAAATTATCCATCTAGCAGAAACAAAAATAGTGTTAAATCATTGTCTAAAAATTAGCAAGTTGTTTGATTACTATTTGTTGGTCTTTCACACAGTATGCTACAAATGGTACTACGGTCCTGCCCTGTAATGATATTTCAGCTCAAACTTATTGTGGCCATAGAGTTGGTTGACTTTGTCACTGATGTTTATTAAATAGATTAAAGTTATTTAGGATGGCCACATTTTGTTTTGCCATTTTAAAAAGTGCCTCAGAAATTAGAATAGGAGACACTGATCATGTATAAAGTTTAAACGGCAGACCATATGTGCCTGCAGGGACGGAAACAGGGGGTGTCCCATGGAATTTTGCGGCATAGTGTTAAATATTGTTAAATTTTGTGGCGTAGTGTTAAATTTTTCCTAAGTGCACCTGGTCCTAAAAATTTGCGTTCCTTGTTTCGTATAAATTTTCGTAAATGCACCTGGTCCAATTGTGTCCTGGTTCCGTCCCTGTGTGCCTGTTAGTAAGCATGTGTCTTATCTACAAAGCATATGTGATAAGTTAACATGTTTCCTAAATCGAAAAACATTTCCACCATATTTTGCATTACAATCCCGAGTTCAATATACAAAATTGTTACTTTTAGATGGGGTACCAGATAGATCAACAGAAAGTAAAACAGATTTGTGCTTAATTCATATTGCAGCAATGTTGTTATAAGTAGTAGGTTCAAACATAGTGTACTCATCTATCAGGAGAAAATGGCGATAAAATCATTCTTTTCTCAAAGAGCAATTTGTTTGCAGAATATAAGTTGGTCCTTACCGCATTATGCTACCAATGCAGATGTATAACACCTATATATTTCCTATGCGGGAAGTCGGGAACTTTATAATGGGTGCCAGTAGCTAAAAGATTTGCATGTTTAGTGCTGAACCACTAATGCCTAACAACATTAAGGAATAAATTGATAAATAAGAGCAATTATAGACTACTTACTCTCAAAGGAGTGGTCGCCAATAAGCTTCTGTCATTTCTGAGACTCTGTGAGAGAATAGCTGCAAGGTCTCCGCTGAGCAATGGTTCCAGTGAATCAGTTCTTAAACGAAGACACCACCAAATCACAAAGTAAACAAAAGTAACAATATCTTTTCTTCAATATAAACCTCCCCTGTTTCCACTCTTCATGACGATGAAGTCATCTTGAAACCGCTTCTTAACCTTCTCTTTATTCAGTGTCTTTTCCACCACCTTCTTAGTCTTCTTCAACACATTTTTACTCAACTTCCTCTGCTTCTTCACAACATCCACGTCATCATCCTTGATGACGTCATGAATCTCTTCGACCTCTTGTCCTTCTTCGATATACACAATGACGTCATCAACTTCTTCAACAACGTAAGCAATAGGCAACATCATGACGTCATCCACAGCATCCCGTACGATCTTAGTCCTTGATTTTTCGTTCTACAAATATACACAATGTTACTATGGATATATAATTAATAAAAAAAACTTGCATTTCATTCAGTCAATCAAACAGTATTACTCCGTATAAGCTATACAATAAAATCTTAGATCCGCAACTCATTAATCAAGATCTCTAACATATACCTCAAATAAACAAATCAAGATCATAAATTTTTGAAACAGATTCAACTATTGCCATACAATTAACATTACCAATGTGAAACAAAACATCCCAGCACTTTTCTAACAAGAAACATATAACCAGCCAGCTTCTTAACAAGAAGGATTGACTACACTTTCAACAGCTTATTATAAATCTACAAATTGTATAACAAAAACTCACGTTTATAGCTATATATATATATATATATATGTCAAGAAATAAATCTGCAAATTGTATAACAAACTCACAGAAACAACATACTTTAACAAACAACCTAAATAAAACAAGAAATATAAAACAACACATTGATCACACAGCATAAACTAACTAGCATGTAAGTATTGAAAACATCTAAAGATTTTTACCATTTCTAAATGAAATGAAATAGGGTTAGTGGTTGATAATATATCTTTTAGGTTTAGGGTTGAAGAGAAAGCAGTAGTAGTATGAGTTTAGTCCAAGGTATAGTTGAAGAAGCATATCTAGCTATCAAGTGAAGTGAATGGAATGCAGAAGGGTTGGTGAGTAAATTAACTTTATGTATTATTTATGGGTGGGTAGTTGTAGGTATCAGAATGAAGTATTCATTTTTCAAACGGTATAATACTTGAATGGTGGATCATTCATAAATCATAGTAATAAATGAATCCTAGTAATTGCATGCAGATGGGATGGAGACAGCTACCATATTTCAAAGACAAGGTGCCAAGGTAGGCTAATTTTTTTGACAAAATTATTGGGTCAAAGTGTTACCGGGTGTTATCGGATCGGGTTGTCGGGTTATCGGATCGGGTTTTGAATTTTAAAATCTCACCCGCAACCCGACCCGATAAGGAATCGGGTTATCGGGTTCGGGTGGTATTCGGGTCGGGTGTTGTCGGGTCGGGTGATTCGGGTTAAGCGGGTTGCCTTTTCTAGTTGAGCAATTAGATGAAAATACAAACCAACTAACCAAGAGTAATGTCCGATCGAGCTAAACAAGTCATATTATAAGAAGAACAAAAGATTAGGACAAGCATGCAAAAAAAAAACAAATGCGACCATGAAAAAAAAATTCACCCAACTTGGATCCTTTGGGTCCATTCGATCACAGCAAGTAATGAAAGAAAATAAACCTTGTTAGACTAAGAAAGTATTAGAGCTGCTGTTAGCATTTCCCATAAGTAAATCATATAAATTTGAACACAGTAAGATAATTTTCAAATGTATATATGTGATGAATAAAAGTGACAGTAACATGATAACTGTCACAAGTTGATACTTATGTAGAATTACGACAAGAAAGAAACATATACATTTGTTTTGAACAAAGAAATCATTTACTGTAATTTTTAACCCAAACAGGAAACAAAGTATGATACACATTCACTGCAAAGACTAATAGGATTATAAATTTTTAACAAAAATAAATAAATTGCATTTTCGGGTCTTATCGGGTTGACCCGATAACCCGATAATATTAATTATCTAACCCGAACCCGACCCGATAACAATGTCGGGTTATCGGGTTCGGGTCAAACCAACTCCACAAGATTTTTTAACCCGACCCGACAAGCCTTATCGGGTTCGGGTCGGGTCAACCCGACCCTACTGACACCCCTAGTTACTAGTGTGATATCTGGGCCGAAATTTTGTACAAGTTTTTGAAGTTGCGCTGTATAAGTGAAAATATTTTATTTTACTTTTTTTAACAAGTTGAGTTTTGTTTAGTTTCGCTAACTACTTCTCCATAAACATAGTGTTTCAATTTAGCTACATAAATTACAGCATCCAATATAGTCAACAACACCTTGCCACACTTAAATGAAGAGCATAGTTACAACAGCCCAACAGAGCCTTCATTTAATTTTAGATGTTTAAAATTTGTCTTCCTTTTGGACGTTCCAGTGTCATTATTTAGAAACCTGACTAGTATATGGCACAGTTAAGAGTCTTGTATGTTGACAATCAAACCTGATTAGTATAATTTTCATTTCCTCGATAAGTATCGTATATGTTGACAATCAAAGTACAAAACCAAATTAGTAAAAATACCAAAACTTCAACCAAATTTACCAAACCCACAAGTTTAATTCACTTTCTAACAATCTTCATCATGACTTGAACTCATCCACATGTTCCAATTTTCAAACACCAGAGATACTAGCCGGATTTAAAACGAACGACTTCTCAAAGGCAATCCGAAACAAAATCAAAAGGACGAAAAATAGTAACAAAAACGACAAACTAAGCAAAAGTCACTTTCTAACAGTGTACACGCCAAGACACTTGATATACAAATACGACAGCTGACACTAAACGTCTGAGATTGACACAAGGAAGCAGCAAAACAATTATTTTAAACATACTTGGAGGAACTAAATTCAACTCACAAATGGAAGACACCTCAAAGAGGAGTTTATTATCTTTCATATTCTATCATACATCAATATTGTTCCACCTTATAAATGCTCAATAACATTCAATATTATTAGACTTGCTACTTTAGTACTTTCCATCTGCCTTAGCTTTTATTATTCAAACAAAACTCTCAAACTTATTATTTTCATACACATTTTAAAAGTTATACGACGTCGTTTTCTTCTTTCTGATAATATTCATTTTACTGTAGTTGCTACAGTGTTCGACCCAATGGGCTCCCAGTTTGGGCCGGCTCATTTTTTTATAAATACGCAATAAAAAAAATACTCGGCACAAAATAAAAAAAGAAAATTACAAAAGTACTAATTTATTCAGATCAAAACATACCCGCGCCATGAGACCCAACACATAAGCCCATATAAAAAAAACCACTACAAAACATGAGACCAAAAAAATAATCCCGCACAAAATAAATAAAAAATAAAATAAAGATAACACTCTGCAGCAACGTGCGTACTTAATAACTTTAAAATAAACGGCGCGAAAAAAAACCGCCTACCCTAAGTAAAAAAAATTAACCCCGCCACAACACGCGGGTTCTTATTCCTAAGCACACCAATAAAAAATAACCCGCCCCGCAGCAACGCGCGGGTACGTTTGCTTGTTATAAAACATCAGAAAACTAAAAGTCGCTGACTTTTTTATTCAGCCAAAAGATCTCCTTGCCTGATCAACTTCTGCCAAGAAACTTCGACATCTTAATTGACATGGTTGTAGAGAATTCTTTTTAGTTTCTAGAATGATCAAAATCACTAAAATCCGAAAGCATGAAGTTATGGCCAAATTACTAACAGGTGTTTAGCAACCCAAACCGACCCAATTTAGTCTCATTAGGCCCAACACTGTTTTCAAATCCTTGGTAGCAGTTCTCAAGGCTAACAGTGTCAACAGCTATTTTATTTATAAAAACAATTTAAAAAATGTCATTCGATGTTATTAAAGAGGTTTCAAGATAACTAAAACAATGAAACAAAGATATTACTATAGAACTGGTATACAGATCTCAGAAGTTACACAACACCAACAAAACCACTGTTCTAACATCCTCCCTTTTGCTTTGCCTATACTGGTTTCTATTATTCATAAATAAACTCGAGCCAAAATGAATTATAAGTTCACTCTTCCCCTTCTTTTACACGTAACTCTTCCAAAATATACATACACAAACACACAAACTTAAGCCTTTACCCCCCTCCAAACAATGATATACTCTTCCACAAGTCTGCAGATATTGGACGTTTCTGGCACAATCCCTTGTGCAAAGGGGTCTTGTGAGCACAGTTCATTGAGGCGATAACATGGCACCCGAGTACCCATTTTTGGAATGTTTTTGGTTATCAAAATCATATTGTAGCTTGGGTTAACTGGTGTTTAAAGATAGGATGAATAATGAAATTAGTAATCTGATCTTCCGGCTGTAAATTGAGAAAGAAGTCCAGCTGCTTGGGCGGGTAAAATATCACCAAATCTACCCACTTGCCCATCGGTTAGCATAGATCCTAGTTTCAATGTGCTCTCCCCGAACCTACTGCCAACCTGACATTTTATAACAAACTTGATTAAGAAAGGGAAAAAAAATCCCAAAGATCCATTTGTAACTTTAGGATGAGACCTTGTTTTAAATTTCATCTTTTGTTGTCATGTTAAAAAGATTTTACATATACCTGCATGAAAGATTTCAGAAAAGGTGTTGCCACCCCTAAACTCGTATTGTCATCCATATCGATATTGCGTGAGAACTCCTCTTGACTTAAATTTCTCCACGGATTCCTTGATGAAACATCATCTATAGATGTTGATAGAGGGGACTTGATTGTCGCCTTTGAAGATGATACAGGAGCACTGCATACAAAAAAGGCATAGTCATTAAGCCAATTCAAAGTGCTGCGACATATAAAAAATTGAAAAGTAAAACAAAACTGTAAAATCAACCTGATAGGAAGGTATTTGAAACGAGGGACAGTAGAGCATCTCATAATATTTGATTCTGAATTTGTAGGCAGTTTTTGCATAGTATCTGTGTACAATCGACGAAGCTGCACAAAGAAACCAAATAGGACAGCATGCCGCAGGTAAGACTGCTTCTCGTTCTCCATAAGGTATGGCTTATACCTACACAAGAAATATCATTAGACTTGCAGATGATAACCAAAGCACGTGTTTGCAAAATGCAATGTAAAAGGCAGTAATATGAAAACATTCAAGTTCTGGGAATTAAAATTGCTGTCACAGTTGTTATTGCAATACGTACGTGAGCCAGTCTATCGGGTCTAACTTCTGTGAGAGACGATTTTCCAACCCATGAAGGCGACCTTGTATAACTGACTTTTCTTGTTGCACTTCCTGCTTACGTCTATAAGCTGTTTTTGCCTTTGGTATTTTTGATATATCCTCATTGCCAGCCAAATCACCTCCAGACAGAATGTCAGCAGCAAATTTTAAATCCAATAAGACTTGCAGAACTCCTTTTTCAGACACACGGGTTGCACTAATCTCATCATCTAAAAAATCCACATAAATTTCAATCACCTACACCAGCATACAGAAATATGATCAACTCATGACTGCTCAATATTTTGAAAAAAGAATAAAACAAAATTGAACTTTAAGCCAAAACTTCTCCAATAATCTTGCAGCAAAATTTTGCAGAATTGGTTTGTCAAGTACGTGACCCCCAACTCTGTGAATTTCTTCACAAGCTTGAAACAAATATGACGTGATATACAAGGAAGGCATGGAAGGCAGCGAAATCTTCATCTCGGATGGGTGCTCAGCAGAGTCCTCTTGTTTAACTATTGTATCCTCCCAGCCCTAAAAGTATATTGAAACAAGTGTCACCATCTCAGCTTTAGCTTGAAACGTACATTTCTAGCAATATAATTTTACCAATAATTCGTGTAGGAATTTTGAAAAAGATGAAACACATGGACATTTTAAAATTTAGGCTTTCAGAGTAGTGCTTATTTCTGTCCAGGTCACAAAGATACTTATTTTGGATGGAATGTAGAGAACATGGTTATCAAGTAAAACTTTATAATGTATCAACTAGATTGTTCCTTTTCCTAAGCTAACTAGTATTGACCTATTCATCTATCTATCTATACTTCTATACTAATATATAAAGCATGTATATCTGATATCCCCAAGCAAACCCCAAACCTCATTCCAACCCTCATTTTTAAGATTAAGCCATCCAAACCTAAGTCCACCATCCACTTTCAAAAACTTCCCCTCCAACATTTCAACTTCAAAAAATTAAAATTTGTCCCTAGAACCTTCTCTCTTTACACCTATTAACCGCTCTTTTTCTCAAAACAACGAAACAAACTCCACCACAAATAATTACCGCCGTTTTACGCGGGTACAATGCTAGTACACTATTGAAAAGCATATAAGTTGTGGATGACCCCATTCCATTTTAAGATTAAGGCACTAACCAATCAACAATCCTCCAATTTCAAAAAGTTTGAAATGTATCTTTCCCTCCTTTTTACTCATGTTTTACACAAACCTAGATGCACACAGTCCCTCTCAAAAACCCAAGACTTTTTTTTTGGGTAAAGGGTTTCCCCGGTAAATATCAAAAACCTAGGCGGTCATACACAACTGCGATTTAGGGCAAATCGGCCAAATTAGGCGGAAAGGTCAAAAGGCGGTCAAACATAGGCCTGGGCGGGTCAAATCAGCCGACTAGGTCAAAGTCGGTCAACAAATCCGCCTAGGACTCCTAACACCGAAAATCACATAAAAATTGAGAACCCGACAAAAACTATTCGACGCCGCCGTTTTGCTTGGGAACTATACTAGTCTTAAATATGGACCTTCCATGCAATGGCAATTCAGTTTGAATTTCTGTCTGGCTATGCAAGAAGTGCATCACTAAGACACTAACTAGTAACCAATAGTCTTCCTACTCACCAAATTTTTCCCTGACATAAAGATGGCGAATTTGTCTTTTTAAGTCTTATAAATAGATTGGCTACTAAACGTTAAGTTCATTAAGGATTATAACATTTTATTTCACCAATAGTAGAAGTCCATAAGAGATTATATAAGTAAAAAGGTATAGCTTAATAGCTTTGCCTAACATAGTTCATTAAGGATGGTAACATTTTATTTCACCAATAGTAGAAGTCTATAAGAGATTATATAAGTAAAAAGGTATAGCTTTACCTAACATAGAAGTGTAGAGCATAGATAATCCAACTACATATTCGCGTAAATCTCTACTCGTAGAATAAGTAGAGACTGATAATGTATAAACTTAGTCCAACCCTGTAGACCTTTCATATGTGCCGTTTAGTAATCTCAATGTCTTAGTCCAGCAGGGTAAACCTTTTTTCACGTGTAACAACTTATTATGTTTCTCAATCATAAAAACGTTTCCACCGTATATAGAGTTACACGCCTGGGTATCTATGAATGTGATGTTTAAGAATGGGTACCATATAGATAGATTAGAAGTTGAATGGATTAGTGCTTACTTCAAGTACACAATAATGTTGAATACAATTCTAAAATGCGCCAAACAAATAAATACTGACTATGTGTTGGTCTTTCACATATTATGCTACCAAATGCGTGTTAATGCTAAACTCGTGTTGATTTTCAATCTTAACATGATCCCACTCTATGGCCAGCCATACAAATGGTTAATTTTGTCACTGATGTCTTTCAAATAGATTACTTGCTAAACATAAAGTCATTTAGGATGTACCTGAGAAATGGGTTGTCAGATACACAAGTGCTACATTTAATTGGGGTATCAGATAGATCAATAGAAAGTGGAACAGATTTGTGCTTAAATTCTACTGCAGCAATGTTAATATAAGTTAAAGTAGGTTCAAACAAATTGAGTATTTATCTGTCAGAAGAAAATGGTGATAAAATCGTTTTTTATTCAAAGAGCAATTTGTTTGCAGAATATGAATTTGTTCTTCACGCATTATGCGACCAATGCAGATGTATAACTAAGATATATTTCCTATGCGGGGACTTTGTAATGGGTGCCTGTAACTAAAAGATTTGCATGTTTAGTGCTGAACTACTAATGCCTAACAACATAAAGGAAGTGCAGAACTACAGATATCGAATCTAAAATGATACTAAATAAGAACAATCATAGACTACTTACTCTCAAAGGAGTGGTTGCCGATAAGCTTTCGTCATTTCTGAGACAGTGTGAGAGTATAGTTGAAAGTTCATCCGACACCCAAGTTATCCACAAGTTATGAGCTCTAATACAAAGATCTTTTGTTGTTTTTCTAAGTTCACCAAGCTGTGGGCTCGAACTATCCTCAACTCCAAATAACGCAGAGGCAGCAAGTGAAGATTGTCTTCTAGGAGAGGTAATCATTTTCTTTCCATAATTTTCAGACGCGAAAGAATCAAACGTTCCACTGGAATACTTTAAAAGTGGTGATACCTTACCAGAAACCGCTGCCATAGATTCATTCAACCATAATCGCGGAGAACCAAGTATAACAGGAATATTTCTAGAATATTTCTGGAACGCAAACAAGAGTCTTCCAATAAATAGTGACCTCTCGACAATTATAGCAGGAGATGGTGCAGAATCACCTTCCACATTGCCACGTCCTAATGCAGCATATAAAGATTCCAACTCGTTCTTAAGCTCGGTTAATATAGCTGACATGCTTTCGAAACACTTGTTTTGTAAGTATGGTGCTAGTTCTTTTAATCTTAAGGATGCTTTTGGTGACTCTAAGAAGCTTAATAGGTCCTCGAGTACGTTCTTACAGTGGTTATCTACTGCCATTCTAATCCGACCTACTTCGTCACCAAAATAAGCATTTAAACACCTCTGGTAATCACTACGCTCGTTAAATACTTTCGGGCTAGTGACTAAACTAGCCTTTTTAGTCGTTGGTTCCATAAACCAAACTCCGCCACCTAAAGGAGACCTATTCAAAAAAGTTTGGAAATCAACCTGGTCACCTTCAATCGTAAGAATCGACTCCTTCACATTAACAATATTATTCATTTCATCAAATCCAGAACGAATAATCGCTTTCATCCTATTCGCAAACGCCTCTTCAAAAATCTCGTCCCAAAGATCATCATCATTCCCTAAAACAAGCTCACGAGTCCTACTCCATGGCATTTCAATCTCCGAACCAAAAACACTCTTCAACCAGTCCAAACTCCCTCCCAAAACCTCCTTCCCTTCCATCGTCTCCCTGATCAACTTCTCCGCGGAAGCAAGCTCTCGCCCACTCCCAATCGCATCAACCAAATACCGCCCGTTCACCTTATTCACAATCTCCCTCCCACAACTCCTCAAAAAATCCAAACACGCCTTGGCAATAAACTCCTTATCCAACACCACCATCAAACTCTCCAACTTCTCCCTAAACTCCATCCACATCTTCACCTCCTCATCCGGATTCGGTATCCCACCAAACATCTGACTAACCGGCAACGACCCCAACACCATCTTATAAAACAACGGCATATCACTCAAAACCGACAAAAACATCTCCCCAACTTGCGCCACACTCACTTGTATCACCTTCAACACCTCACAAAACACACTCACCACACCCTCCTCCTCACATTCCCTCAACATCCGCCCAACCAAAACCTTCCGACTCTCCAACAACAACCTTAAACACTCCCCGGGACCCATCTCATCCACAACCGCCACCGCACACAACGCGTCCACACAAGCACCAACACTTCCCAACTCCAACAGCTTCTCCCTCCCTCGCTGCGATATCCCAACCTTAAAACTCTCAACTATCATCCACTGATGCTGCAACAAAGGAAAGTTCGACAAAACATTATCATTAGAATTAACTAAGCAATTATAAACTATTTTGGCACGCGAAAAGCGCGCAGAGGCGTCGTTAAACATAAACTCATCCAACGAGCCCCAAATGTTTTCAGGGGTGTCAACAATGTACTTGACACGTGTCGCAATGCCATAAACCCTGGCCCTAGCAGAATTAGAATTAGCTGTTACAGAACTGATATTATTGTTGTTGTTTAAGGAGAGGTTTATGTTGTTGGAGATGGTGTCGTGAATGAGTTGGATGTTGTGGGAGATTTGGTGGCAGGATGACGTCATGGTGACGATGGAGTCGGCGGAGTCGATTAAGTCGCGGTAGCGGTTGCCGATGAGGAGACGGAGGTCTTGGGATTTTTGGTGGATTTGGGACTGTGTTTGGGATTGGATTTTGCGGATCTCGGAAATGGGTTTGGTGCGGAAGAGGTGTTCCGTGTCTGGGGGTGGTTGGGAGGGTGTTTGGGGGGTCGTCATTGTGGTTTTGGGTGGTGTTTTGATCTGGAAATGTGAAATAGTTTTGATTTTTGTAATTGTTGTTTTGCTTGTGAAGAAGAAGATCGAGATCTGAGATGAATTTTGGTTCTACTAGTATAGAATTGGGCTTATTAAATCAAGCCCCATACTCATGTCTAAGTTTCGTACTTTCATTAATAAAAGGGTGCTCTACGTACTCTCTAAAATAATTCATTATGCTTAATTAACAAAATTTTGATTCATGTCGATGTATTTAGTCAATCTTTAGATTCAATATTCATCACGTTTTCAAAAAATATGACTGGCAACTGGATATGTACAGTTGACCCGGTTTCAATTGACTTTTAGTCGATAAAGGTCATTTTTATACCTTAACCAAACCTGACTCATTACTTACCCAACCCGGTTTGAGTTGAATTTTTTACCCGACCCACCGCAACTCCATTCTTCATCTTTTTTCTCACAATATATCTAATAGTCTAAAACAAAACTAACTCCATATAAGTGTATAACTCATGCGGTACATCTTCTTCTCAACGGCTTCATCGGACATGCCATGTTAACCAACCCATATATTCTCTTCAACCACCAAATCCAATACCTTTCTCGATCCACAACTGTTGCCTCAAATTGGAACAATGATAGCAGAGTAGCATGAATTCGTAAAAAGCATGGTTTTTCGGTACTTGGTTATGATGACGGCAAAGCTCATATGCCGATGATGTTGATGAATATGGGTTATGATGGCCGATGAATATGGGTTATGATGGTCGATGAATATGGGTTATGATGGTCGTTGATGAATATGCCGATGATGTCGATGATGTTGACGGCACTTGGTTATGACGACCAAACTCATGTTGCAACTTGACGTCCCTTCTGATTTGTAGACCAAATAATGAAAGATCAAGTCTTTGGATTAGTCCACTCTCTCTATTTTATTTATATTTTTTTACATGATGGTAAGTTTACCAGTACGTAATTTATTTGAGTAATGGAATAGGGAATATACTTGGATGTTTGGAATTACTAATTTAAAATAGATTATGCGTTTTTAAAATGAATAATTAAATAATCAGCTTTTATAAAATGTGATTATAATATATATAGTGTTTTGATTTGATTATGTTGCTTGATATCGTAAAAATGAGATAATCAGTTTTTCTAGTGTTTGACAAATTTGATTATTGTGTGACTTAATGCGTAAAATTACAAAAATGAACATTTACATACAACAAAATAAGCCACATGAGAAATAAATTAAAAGGCAATATTGATATTAAAAACATTCAATTTGTGGACCATATAAAAATATATTTTTGCGTTTTGCAAAAGCACCTCAATTCCAAATAATTGAAAACGTGGTTTTGTTTCTATCAAAACGCAAATAATCATTTATTTGGAAAAAAGTTCTCAAACACCAAAAATTGTTTATTCACGTTTTGTAAACGTGATAAGTAGACAATTTACATAATAACGCAAATCCAAACACCCCCTTAGCCTTTGGTACGTTGTAATCAAAGCGGAAATGAAAAAGATTATTATAATGGAATGAAAAAATCTTGTTTGTTTGCATTTATAGTTAATAATGATTCATTATAAGAAATGATCCATTAGACCAAAATCTATCATTTTGATTTTATAGGGTCCCCTACTTTTTTTCCATTTCATCTTGTGATAAAATCAAAATTACGTAAAAGTCCATCATTAACTAACCACATTGAATTCCTAGAGGGGGTATCGAGCAAAATCAATTCGACAGCTTGGTAGAATTGGTTCGTTCTGTCACTATCGTGCCTTCGGCTGACAGATGGAATTGGAATCTGGAGAGTACGGGTATATTTTCGGTGGCCTCTGCTCGTAGACGTATCGATGAGATATGCCTTTCGAATATTGGAGAAGAAACTAGATGGGTAAAGTGTGTCCCGATAAAAATCAACGTTCTTGCCTGGAAAATCAAGACCGGTGCTTTACCTACCCGGTTCAACATTTCTCGTAGAGGTATTGACATTCAGGATATGTCGTGTCCCATTTGTGATAATGCTATTGAATCGACGGACCATTTGTTCTTTAGGTGTGGATTGGTTCGGGACATTGCTAATAAGGTTTTGAGCTGGTGGAATTTGAATCACGCAAACTTGAACTCATATGCAGAATGGAAGTCTTGGCTTGTTTCAATTCGTATGGATTCCAAACTCAAAAAGATGTTCGAAGGAGTTTGGTATTCCATTTGGTGGTACGTTTGGATCTATCGAAACAAGCTCCTATTTGACGAGAGAAAACCTTCGAAGTCGATGCTTATTGATAATGTCATTGCTAGTTCTTTTTATTGGTGTAAGTATAGATCTAAAGCCTCGTTCGGATGGAACGAATGGCTCAAAAACCCTTATATTATTGTTTTGTAATCTAGCTCCTTGCTAGTTTTTGTTTCTAATAAAATCGCCGTTCCAAAAAAAAAAAATCGCCGTTCACAATAAAAAAAAAACTAACCACCATCAAAATAAACTATCCATCATCACTTGCATAAAATTAATTTCTAGTTTTACGTATTTCATTCCGTCTTATATACAAAAACCAAACTATTGATCGATAAACTGGTAAATGGTAATGAATCATTACATTACATTACATCATTTATTTCATTACATTCATTTTTTCATTACATATTTTACACTTTCATTCCATGACTCAATACACCAAGACACCCAATAAAATGACCCAAGTTTACTATAATTAATTTTCTTTGGTCAGTGAACAAATTTAATTTGGAACTTTTTAAAGTTGAACATTTGATTTGGGAACCCAGTGTATTAATTAAAATTTGACTAAATTAATATTGTAAGTAGAAGTTATTGTGGAAAAACTAAGAAAGGGATGAGGGGAGAAGTAAATAGTTTTCCCAGCGTTTAATTGTTATTTTTTTTAATTTAGTTTGTACCTTTATGTGTGTAGTTTCGTACAAAACATATTGATGTCTTGGTTTGTTGTATGGTAAATATAAGCATAGTAAATGTAAGAAGTTATGAATAGATTTAACAAGACGCAAGTTATTTATAGTGGTTCGGCCTACCTACATACAAGGTACTTCCTTGCCCTATCTTACTCCTCCGAGGGTACCTACTAGAGAGTTCAATAAACACTAGTCACAAGCTCCTCCTTTAACCGGCGGTGAAGCCTCACAACATTGCTTACACCGTGTTTAACGGTACAAAGCTTTAAAATATACCAGATTTCTTCCGACACGGGGTAGGAAGTACCCAACAATTCTACACTTTGAGAAGTTTACAATGAGGAATGAATACAATACAACTATCCTAAATGAATGTACATGATTCTGCACACGCACATTGTGAAATTGTTGAAGATTGATAAGATGGCTATGAAGATGCGAAAAATGGAGTCTTGGAAACTTGATCGTCGCTCAAATGGTTGTGTTTTTGGCAATTTCTTCTTTGAAGAGAATTACCTACAAAATGCTAAATGAAACTATGCAAGAATAGAGAGAATGATCAGTAGATTAGAGAATTTCAAGTTGAAAATGTGTGGCTAAAACATGAGAGATCATGTGTAATCTTGTAAGATTGCCCTAAGATATGCCGCAAATAATGATGTGTAATCTAAATTTTGATTTTGCAGAACAGAACCGGCCAGTATATTACAATAGAACGGGCGCACGGTAATAAAATCTAAATTTTGATTTGCAAAATCTTGAGAGATCATGTGTAATCTTGTAAGATTGCCCTAAGATATGCCGCAAATGATGATGTTATCCATGATGTAAATAATGGTTTGCATAATTTACTTGTAATTCAAAGTAATGCTAAAAATGGAAAAGTAATAATTATGTGTTAGTTTAAGTAGTTTACTTTCATATAAATTTTACTAATTGTTATCAACAAAACATGAAAAAATCGTAAAATAAACATTTTTATCAGTTTATTTGTATTAACAATCTCCCCCTTTTTGTTGATGACAAAAATAAAATCTAATGGAAGTAAATTAGTTCAAATGAATTTGTTTTAAGTATTTGGATTAAGTTTTAAAATTCATTTTACTTCACTTTTTCCTTATGTTTGTTTCACTTCCCTTCTCCCCCTTTTTGTCGGCTTCGGTGGTGGAAACATATTTGGCTTCGGTGGTGGAAATGGCTAGGGCGGTTTGCTTTTTGGAGAACCACGATGTGAGGCAACATCCCATGAATATGCACACACCGCTTGTGCTTTTGCGATCGACATAGTCTCCCGCATGATTAGAGTCGGCATAGCCAATGGTTTCTACTCCCGGTCCTTTGAGATACCATAATCCTAAATGAGTTATTCCCTTAATGTATCTAAAGATCCATTTTACTGCTTATAGATGGGAGGTTTTGGGAACTTCTTAAAAACGGGTGCATAGACAAACACTAAACATAATGCCTGGCTGACTAGCCGTTAGGTAGAGGAGACTACCAATCATGCCACGATATTTTGTGTCATCAACGGATTCCTCATCTTTGTCCCTGGTGAGATTGGTTTCGGATGACATATGAGTTTTGATTGGTTTGGCGTCTTCTAGACCATAATTCTTGAGCATTTCCTTGATGTATTTGGATTGGTTAAAAAAGATGCCATCTTCTAGTTGTTTAATTTGTAAATCAAGGAAGACTAATTCACCCATCATGCTCATTTCAAACTCGTCGTGCATGATTTTTGAGAAATCATCACAAAAGTCTTGACAAGTTGATCCGAAGATGATGTCGTCCACGTAGATTTGGACGATGATGATATGTGAATCCTTTTTCTTGGTAAATAGAGTGTTATCTACCAAGCCCATGGTGTATGAGTGGTCAAGAAGAAAGGCCTTGAGTCTATCGTACCAAGCTTTAGGTGCTTGTTTAACACCGTAAAGAGCCTTTTTGAGTTTAAAGACATGATTGGGTTTATTAAAATTGACAAAGCCGGGAGGTTGAGCAAGATAGACTTCTTCATTTATAAAACCGTTTAAGAAAGCACTTTTGACATTCATTTAAAAGAGTTTAAAGTCATGTGCACAAGCATAAGCAAGGAGAATTCTTATAGATTCTAATCTTGCTACGAGAGCATAGGTTTCATCGAAATATATTCCCTCTTGTTGGTTGTATCCTTATGCAACGAGTCTAGCTTTATTTCTAGATACGACACTATTTTCATCTAATTTATTTTTAAAGACCCGTTTAATACCTATTATGGTTTGGTTATCGGGTGGAGGAACAAGACTTCAAACATCGTTTGTTTTGAATTAATTAAATATTATTGCATAGCCATAGTCCAACTTTCGTCTTCTATGGCTTCTTTGACATTTTTGGGTTCTATAGATGACACGAAGCAAAAGAAATTACTTTGGTTTTGAACTTGTGGTCTACGGTTCTTTCGTTTAGTTTACCTATGACCGAATCTATGGGATGGTCTTTGGTTTCCTTGATGTTAACAATTTCTTTGTTTAATGGTTCATTTTCCTTGATTTATAAGTCTTTTTCTTGGTTTTTTATGATTTCACATTCAAGTATATCATCATCTACCAAGGGTGATGACATAGGAGGTGGAATTTCGTCGAATCTCACATTTAGAGATTCCTCGACCCTCATAGTTTCTTTATTAAGAATTATATATGCTTTACTATTAGGCGAGTAACCAAGAAATATGCCTTCGGTAGACTTGGGGTCAAATTTGGTAAGATAGTCCTTGGTATTAAAAATGAAACATTTGCTACCGAAAACTTTAAAATATTCTAAGGAAGGCTTTTTACCTTTGAAAAGTTCATAAGGAGTTTTTCCTAGGAAAGGTTTAATTAAGATCCTATTCAAGATATAGGTGGAGGTGTCGACGGCATTACACCAAAACTTTTAAGGGATTGATTGTTCATTAAGCATGGTTCTACTCATTTCTTGTAAAGTATTAACTTTAGGCATTAGGTTCCATGAGCCTGAGACCTAGTCTAAGTAGGTTGAAGGATTCACGTTTGAGAGGTTTGGTTAGGATATCTATCAGCTATGTTGTCTTCAGAGGAGACCTTTTCAATGGAGATATTTCCCTTTTGGACATTGTCATGAAGGAAATGGTGTTAGATTTCTATATCTTTGGTGCGAGAGTGTGGGACGGGATTTTTAGTTAGGTCAATGGCACCTTTATTGTCACAAAGGATGGGTATGTCATCTAGGTTTATGTCATAGTTTATTAGAGCTTGTTTTATCCATTAAGCTTTTTGGCAAGCTTTTTTGGCAGAAACATATTCGGCTTCGGTGGTTGAGATGGCTAGGGCAGTTTGTTTCATAGAGAACCACGATGTGAGGCAACATCCCATGAATGTCCATAAATCACTTGTACTTTTGCGATCGACATAGTCTCCCGCATGATCGAAGTCGGCATAGACAATGATTTCTAACTTTCTTTGGGATCCCAATAATCCTAGGTGGTAGTTCCTTTAATATATCTAAAAAAATTTTACTGCTTCAAGATCTTTGTGGAAAGTTTTTTTTGGGAGCTTTCTTGAAAATGGCGCATAGACAACACTAAACATGATATCGCTCGACTAGCCGGTAGATAGAGGTGGATACCAATACATCCCATGCTAATTTTAGTGTGGTTACTGGGTTCATCGTCTTATCTCGAGTGGGTTTTGGTTTTGGATGACCTATGAGTTTTAATAGGTTAGAGTCTTCATGCTGAATTTTTGAGATTTCTTTACCATATTTAGATCTGGGTTGAAAAAAGTTCCATCTTCTAGTTGTTTGATTTGTAGACCAAGGAAAAAATTCAATTCACCCATCATGCTCATTTGAAACTCGTCGTGTATGATTTTTGAAAACTCAACCACATGTGTTCTTGACAAGTGGATCGACTGATGATGTAGTCCACTAGATTTGGAACGATGACGATATGTGAATCTTTTTCTGGTAAATAGTATGTATTCTATCAACCCTTATGGGGTATGCAGTGTTCAAGAAGAAGGCCTTGAGTTTAATTGTACCAAGCTTTGGGTGCTCTGTTTAACGACTATATAGGCGCTTTTTGAGTTTAAAGACATGGTTAGGTTTTTTAAAATCAATGAATATGGGTGGTTGAGTGACATAGATTGAAGTCATGTGCACAAGCATATTCAAGAAGGATTCTTATAGATTCTAATCTTGCTATGGGAGCATAGGTTTCATCGTAATCTATTCCTTCTTGTTGGTTGTATCTTTAAGCAACAAGTCTAGCTTTATTTCTGGATACAACATCATTTTCATCTAATTTGTTTTTAAAGACCCATTTTGTACCTATGATAGTTTGGTTTTTGGGAGGAAGGAAAAGACTTCAAACGTTATTTGTTTTAAATTGATTTAGTTCTTCTTGCATAGTCCAACTTTCATTTTGTATGGCTTCCTTTATGTTTTTGGGTTCTACGGAGGATACAAAACAAAAAAATTTGCTTTGATTTTGAACTTGAGATCTTAAGGTTCTTTCATTTAGATTACCTATGACGGTTTCTAAGGGATGGTCTTTAGATTCTTTGATGTTTATGATTTCTTTGTTTAATGGTTCATTTTCCTTGATTTCTAAGTCTTTTTCTTGGTTTTCTATAACTTTACACTCAAGCACATCATCATCTTCTAAAGGCGGTGACTTAGGAGGAGGACTTTCGTCGAATTTTACATTAAGATATTATTCAATTCTCATGGTTTCCTTGTTTATAATAATGTAAGCTTTACTATTAGGTGAATATCTAAGGAATATACCTTCGGTGGATTTAGGGTCGAATTTTGTGAGATAGTCTTTAGTGTTAAGGATAAAAAATTTACTACCAAAAACTTTAAAATATTCCAAGAAGGGCTTTTTACCTTTGAAAAGCTCATAAAGAGTTTTTCCAAGGAAAGGTCTAATAAGAATCCTATTTAAGATAAGAGTGGAGGTGTCGACGGCATTACACCAAATTTTTTGAGGAATTGATTGTTCATTAAGCATTGTTCTACTCATTTCTTGCAAGGTCTGATTTTTACGTTCTACTACCCCATTTGATTGTGGAGTACGTGGAGCCAAAAAGTTATGAGTGATACCATTAGTATCACAAAAGGCTCCGAATTGTACTTTGTTATCAAATTCCCGACCATGATCCGTACAAATTGATATAATGGGGCTCCCTTTTTGAACTTGAATCTTTTTACTTAAGATTTCAAAATGGTCAAAAGTTTCATTTTTGTGTTTTAAAAATCTTGTCCATGTATATCTTGAGTAGTTGTCGACGATGACCAAAGTGTAGAAGTTTCCTCCGTAACTTTGGAAGGCCGACGGACCAAACAAGTCCATGTGTAAAAGTTCTAGACATTTAGTGGTTGAAACCATATTTTTAGGTTTATGACTTGTGTATACTTGTTTTCCAATGTTGCAAGCATTACAAAAAATGACTCTCAAATTTTAGTTTAGGCAAATTCCTAACAAGCTCTTTAGATGATAGCGATTGTATAAGTCGCATATTGGCGTGACCCAATCTTCGATGCCATAAGGTCGAAGTATCATCTTTCGAGGTTAGACAAAGACTATATTTTAGTGAGTTTCCCATTTTCATTATATAAAGACCATTTTTCCTAATTCCTCTTCCTTTGGTAATGTTGTCTTTAATTATTTTGCTACTAGTTTCACTAAAGAGTTCTTTGCGTTTTTTACCGCGTATTTGCCCTATACAAAGTAAATTAAAACCTAAATTTTCTACGTGACTAACATCATGAATAGTGAGAGAGTTATGAGTGATTGTACCTTTTCTGACGATCTTGCTTTTAGTGTTCTGCCACAAATTACCCATACTCAGTGTATAGTCTTGTAGGATGAGAGGAGATCTTTGTTTCCCGTCATGTGTCTTTAGCACCCACTATCCTTGATCCATTTATCTGGTTCTAATTTGACCTTTAGACGTACCTAAATTCAAAAAGCAACTCAAGCATTCGGCCCTAATATCTCATGGGTCCGTTAGAGTTATGCATACTGTTTGGTTGACTCATTTATGGATATGGAGGACAAGGACCCCATTGGTTAAACATAGTAGGTTGGAACTGGTATTCTTGTTGTGTTCCATAGTTCCAACCAACTTTATGATAGTTGCTTTTAGGATATAGTGTGTTGGGCTTCCTATGGATCATTTTAGGGTGTGTTTGGATTTTACTTTTTTCAAGTCCTTGCCTAGTTTTAAGATCGGTGGTTGTTTGACTTTCTTAGAGGTGTTTAAATCATTCGGTGGTTGTTTGACATTCTTAGAAATGTTTAAAACAGACTTTCTAGTTATTAACACGGAGTCATTTTTCTTTAAAATGTTGGTTCCTAGATTTTTTGCATTTCCTGTATTTTCTGTAGAGGGCCGGTTCGGTTCGTCTGAACTAGCCGGTTCTCTTGCGAAGGGAACCGGCAACGCTGGTTCTACAGTACGCTTTTCTTCGTGTTCAGGACCTGTCTTTTTTATTTTAGTGTTGCTAGTGGATGCTATATCTTCTGTGTATCCTATCCCATGTTTATCTTTTGGCCGTTTTTGCAATTCAAGCATTTCTTGCAAAGACGTACTACTATTCTTGTAGCTAGTTTTAAGTTTAGTGAGCTAATCTTAGATTGTAGTTTGATACATGATTCACATTCAAGACTTATCCCTTTGTTTCTTTCTAGTTGTTCTATCTTTGACTTAAGTTCGCAAGCATCCTTTTTCAATGATTCATTTTTAGCTTTTAGATGTTTGTTTTTGTTAATGATCATAAGAATAATTTTGCAAAGTTTATCATATTCATTTTGCCATGATTCATTATCTAATGAAGAACTACTAGAGTAAGGAGTGTCAGATAGTACCTCATTAGTGTCATGTGCTATGATCGAGATAAATTTCATCTTTGTCTTCTTCACTATCGCTCTAACAACCGACAACGAACGTCTTTTGATCACTGAAGGAGTGTTTGGGACAATCATTAATGAAGTGATTTGGATCTCCACACTTGAAATATCTTCGATCATCCTTCTCCTTTTTGTCTTCTTTTACTTTCCGGAAGTTCTTCTTGTTGTCATGAGGTTGACGAACAAACTTGCCTCTTCTTCTAAAGAACTGCTTGAAGTCTCTTACCGCCATTGCATATTCTTTGTCATTGCTATCCGAAGAAGATGCTTCTTCTTCACTCAAGACTTTTATTGCTTTCAGAGCAAGAGATTTGTATTTTTCTTTCTTGTTCTTAGATATCTCCAAGTCCTTTTCAAGCACTACCTCATAGACTTTTAGATTCCCAATGAGCTCCTCTAGAGATAATGTTGAAAAGTCCTTAGATTTTTCTATTGCCGTCACCTTTGGACGCCACTTGGTAGGAAGAGCCCTCAAAAATTTCCTAACATGATTACGACTTGAAAAGGATTCATCAAGTGCTTTAAGAGATGTAATAATCATATTAAATCTAGAAAAAGCACAATCAATAGTTTCATCATCCGAGATAATGAATTCTTCATATTTTTGAACAAATAGATCTATTTTGTTATCCTTAACTTGTTTGTTACCTTGATGGGTAACTATTAAAGATTTCTAAATATTTTGAGCCGTATCGCACATGAAAATTCTTTCATATTCCTTTTTGGGTAAATCATTGTATAAAACCATTTTTGCTTTATCATTTTTGGAAATCATTTTCTTATGGTTTTCATCAAAAAGTTTTCATAAGTTATGATTACATCCTTACCATCTTTATCTTTGATGGTAGGTTTGTAATTACCATAAACTATAATATACCAAAGATCAATATCTTTAGACTTCACATAAGTTTCAAAATGGGTTTTCCAATAAATAAAGCAATTAGCCTCAAAGAGAGGTGGTCGTTGCATAGATTGACCATCTTTGTAGTTTTTCGAATCCATTATCGTTTAAAAGTTTAAAATACAATATATTTTAAAAACTTTAATAACCTAGCTCTTGATGTCAATTGTGAAAAACTAAAAGGGAGGGTTGAATAGTTTTCCCGTTTAATTGTTTTTTTATTTAGTTTGAACTTTATGTGAAGTGACAACAATATTGATGTTTGGTGTATGGAATATAAAGCAAGTAAAAGTAAGAGTTAAAAAGATTTAACCAAGACACACGTATTTATAGTGGTTCGGCTACAAGGACACCTTTGTTGTTCCCACTTAGTCAGTGAACAATAACTACAAAGTTATCATTAACTAACTCATGGCTAGCACGTAAAGTAAACAATTTGTTCTTTGAAAAGATTTTTGTACGTAAATATAACTAATAGGTAAAAGGCATAAAAATAACTTTTCAACATTTAACTCTCTTTATTAAGAATTATACCCCATTGTATGCGAAAATACAATGGGGATTGAATGACAATGTGCGTGTGTGTGATCTCCTCACTAATAACTTTGCATAAACCTAAAGTGTTATGCAAAGTTAACTACTATGCTAACCAACTGAGCTTGCTCAGGGACTTAGTAGATTTGGAGGAGTAGACGTGTGTTTGTAAAAGTTACGACTTTGAATGCACAAACTTGACATCTACTCCATTATAAGAGTTCTATTTATACTACTTAGGTAGGGTCACACCTCTTGGGTGTTGAGCACTTATCTTAGATCTAATAGGTTAGTACATGTGTACTGATTTATCCCAACACAATATCTATTCTAAGTATGGGACAAATGCTCTTTCCAAATTCAGTTCCTGACACTGAACTTGTCTTATACCCTCTTCAGGATAAGTTAACTTCAGGAGATATGAGCTTGGACTTATCTGCTTTCAAACTATCCCTCCTATAAGAGTTCTATTTATACTACCTAGGTAGGGTCGGTGGTAAGCACTAATCCCAATCCTAATATGCTAGTACATTTGTACAGCTTTGTCTTTATTACAATTTCTATTCTAGGTATGGGACAAATGCTCTTTCCAAGTTCAGTCCTGACACTGAACTTGTCTTATACCCTCTTCAAGATAAGTTAACTTCAGGAGATATGAGCTTGGACTTATCTGCTTTCAAACTATCCCGCCTATTCTTCAGTCTCTTGTCTTCAGGGTCTTCTAGTTGTTGGAGATCGTATGGGGCTCAGTGAGTCTATTGCCACAACTCACTGAACTCATCACCTTCTTCTTTGGCTCAGGCTTCATTCACTGAGTACCGCCTTACTAAATGCTAGAGTCTTTCTTGTAGACTCAGGCTGCACATCTTGAAGGTAACTCACTGAGCGACTATTCACTTAGTGACCTTGAATTGTTAAAGGATATTTACACTTAGGTTATTTTGTATTCAAATCCTAAGTAAGGATTCAATGGGCAATGACACTGGCCCAACAATCTCCCCCTATTTTGATATAAATATATCCTAAGGGTTTATTAGTATGAGTGAGTAGATACAACTTCTTCTCACACTGATTTATAGAAAGCCCGTTTAAGGATACCGAGTTCAACCAAAAGATACTTCATTAAACAATTACAAGGCCCTATTATCTATTACAAAAGATAACAAAAATTACATAATAAGTACTCAGTTCATCTCATATCCAAGGGCTTCCAACTTGACTTTCTTTGACTTGAGTATCTCTTGATCAGGATGTTCAACAATGAGTTTCTTTAGTTTCATGTTGAACCTTGCATTGACATAAGAGCTTCCATAGAGGCAGCTACAAGATATGACATACGAGCTTCCATCCTAACTTTGTCGATGTCACTCCATCTTTGAAATGCTTGGTCACTGAATTCATCAGTTAAGAAGATTCCATACTCAGGCTCTTCGATGACCATGTTGTTGACAAACGGAACATTTTCAGGGAGGGCTCGATTGCATTCCAATCCAGTAATTTTTACTTTAGGCTTAAGTTCCATGTGTTTCCTCTTCTTTCTTGAGGATTTAGATGAGGCTTGTTCAGGAGTAGGAGCAGGGAGTGCTGACTTGATTCCAAGTTCCTTAGGGATTTTTCTTATCCTTTTATACCTTCGGCTTAGTGAATTCATCAAGTCTTGTACAACTGTATTTTTCTTTTGGGGAATGATTTCCCTCAGTTCATCCAATTTAAAGATACCAAACGCACCAAAGGCAAAAGGTTTATGGACATCAAAGTTTCTACCATCAGTACCTCTGTAGACTGTAATGACAACTGGCTTGGTCTTTGGATGAATTTTGATATCAGTGATAGTTTCAGGTTTTAGTCTGTTATTGATGGTCCACATGTAGTTTTCAAACTTGTGCTTCCCGAGTTCAAGAGATTTTTTGACCTTCTCATTGTGTTCTCTCTTGAGGACCTAGTGTTCAGCTTCGTGAGCCTTTTTGAACTTTTCACCTGCTTTGGCACTTGCAATTTTCTTTGGGTCAAGTCTAATCTTTCCAGCCTCTTCTTGTACCACTTTGATTACTCCAGGCTTGGATATAGCAAGAAGTATTTCTTCCTCAGCAGCTTTCCTGAGCTTCTCTTCTCTGTCCAAGTAAGCTTGCATTTCTTTGTCAGTGAGGTAGCACGTCTTCCCATTTATCATGTAAGGAACTTTAACCTCTTCATCAGGATCAAGACGAACAATGGTTTATGCAGGCACCAGTTTCTTTGAGGAATCCTCATCTGACTCAGTTGCAATCCCTTTTCCTTTATCAATTCTTGGAGTTGCTTGAGAACTTTTAGAATGAGTGGTTATTGTAGTGATTGGTTGAGCTTGAGTTGTTGGGACTTCAGTAGGTTGGATTGATGATATTGGAACTACCATTTTTAGGTGTTCAGTCTCCCCCTCAGTGTGAGAAGGAGGTTCTTCAATGGCAGTGTTGGCTGCATTCTCCCCTTCAACATTTGCTGGAATGTGAGTGAGAGCAAGTGTTGGAGTGACACTACCTGGTCGAACTGCGAAGAAAATGAAGGAAATAAACAACTTTCAGCAAGAGTCAGATGAAACCCTTTTTCAAGCATGGGAGCGCTTTAAAGAACTCTTGATGAGGTGTCCTCAACACTATTTGACTGAGATGTAGGAGGTGATTTGCAATGGGTTGGATATTCCGACACGACAAATTCTTGACTCAAGAGGTGCCATTCCAACTAAGACTGATGAAGATGCTAAAAAGGCCATATAAGAAATGGATGAATACAATCAAAAATGGCATAATGGAACATCTAGAGGAAGAAGTACTGAGACTTCTGACGGACTGGCTGCTATACAAGCACAACTGAACAATCTAGGAAGGGAGATCAAGAAGGTGAATGAAAAAGTTTATGCTGCTCAAGTCGGATGTGAACAATGCAAAGGACCCCATTACACCAAATATTGCCCACAAAAAAAGAAGGAAAAACCCTAGAAGAAGCTTACTACACGCAATTTGGTGGATCTTTTCAAGGAGGGGGATAAAGAGCAACAACTCCAGGGTACTATCAAAGGAACAAAGCCAATCCTTCGTACCAAGAACGAAGGTAATCTATGGAAGATACCCTGAGAAAATTCATGAGTGAATCATCAAATAGACTTGAAGAAAACTCTAACTTGATTAAAGAAATCCGAGCTTCGAAGATGCCGCCATAAGGAACCAAAGAGCATCAATTAAAACTTTAGAAATTAAAATTTGGCAAATGGGCAAGGTACTACAGGAAAGAACATTTGGAAGCCTACCAAGCTCAACTGAAACAAACCCGATAGATCAAGTCATGTCGATTTCTACCACTATTGAAGTTGATTCACACTCGATACGCCGTATTGGATCATCCTAATATGTCGTATCCACTGGACTGAACAGTACACTGTTGAACAAGTCAAGGCAAACGACGATTCCTTTTCCAAGTCATTTAGATAATCATTTCTGTGAAGAAGAATAAGAGGGGAACTATGGACTAAAATTCATGGAAGCTTATTGAGCTTCACATATCAATAACACCATACCCCAAAAGGAGAAAGACCCAGGGAGTTTTACTTTACCTTGCTTTATTAATGATGTTTGTTTTAACAATGCCCTTGTTGACATAGGAGCTAGCGTTAGTGTTATGCCTCTCTCGACCTACCTTAATTTAGGATTAGGCGAATTAGCTCATACTAGGTTGGCAGTGGAATTGGCAGATAGGACTGTAAAATATCCAAAAGGAATAGTTGAAAACGTAGTAGTAGAAGTTGGTAAATTTACTTTCCCAGTAGACTTTATAATTCTTGATATGCCCGAGGATATCAAAGTGCCCTTGATCCTCGGAAGACCATTTTTGTCTACCGCTCATGCTAAGATTGATGTTTATAAAAGAAAGATTATTTTAAGAGTTGGGGAAGAAAATATTATTTTCAAAAGTATTAAACCTGCTAGTAGTTTAATTAAAAGGGCCTACATGCTAAGTTTGAGAGAAAGAATGGAACTTGATTTAGAAGCTAGGCTTATGGGAGAGACTTTGGTGTTAAATAGATCATTAGACCATTTCTTGGAAGATTACATTGAATTAAATAATATAAATGAACCATTAGAGCTTAGGAGAAATCAAGGAGATGATTTGATGCCCACTATTAAGGAAGGTAAGGTAATTAAGGAATTTAGAACTAGGGATGAAGATCTTGATATTGGAATTGATGATTACCCTAGTCATTATGACAATGATAAAAAGATCCATATAGATTATGCCCATGACTTAAAGTTTTCATGAATGATAGGATTTGAATTTACACACGTCAACTTCTACCCGTTATTGTACGACAATGTAATGTCAAGAAAATTTCATAATTCAATAATGCAAAATAAGATGGTGTACAAAGGGGATAATGTTGTAAGAGCCTTAATGAATGTGCCTATCTTTGTTGGAACTTTCTCTGTTATGACTGATTTTGCAGTTTTAGAGGATATGGATGCTTATCGTGATGACGGAATGGGCGATATTATTGTTGGAGAACCGTTCTTAAGAGAAGTTGGAATTAAAGCAAAATGTTTCGAAGGGATTATTACCCTTTACAATGGTGATGATAAAGTAACTTACCAAATGGTGCGATCACATCCAAGGTTTAAAAACTACACCAATGAGCAATGTAACAAGATCCCACCATCACTAAAGGTAAGTGAGAAAGATGTGAAGAATGGAATCTCGCATGCATATCAAAAGCTTAAGGGGTTCTACAAAGGAGTTTTAAATATAAGACCCAACTACATTCGAAATACAAAGACGGAAGAATGACTCACACGCGGGCACATTAGCGTGCATGAGACCAAATAAAGTGGAAGCTGAAGAAAAGTCTAACTTAAAGACTTCGCTGTAAACAAAAGTGTTTCCCGGGAGACAACCCGGATTGTTATTTAATTTTGTTATCGAGTCTGTCTTCCCATACATCAATACGGTGTATCCGCTCCATACCATACGGCGTATTGATTGTCTGGACGTTATCAGTCTTTATTTTATTGCACTTTAGAAACATTATTGTTAGATTTTGAATACGGCATATTCACTAACCTGATACGCTGTATCCACAGTCTGACTCATAATTAGTTCATTTAGTTTAGTTTAAATTAACCGTAGGTACCAAGATAGGAATGCACTTGTTCTTCTTATACTTTATACAGGACCATAAGAAAGAAATATCGACGAAGTTGGTGGAATGCATATTTTCTAGAATTCTATGTGTGTGCTGTTCGTGCTAGGATTCAAACACTTTTTCAGCACACAATCTTGCTCATAAACGCAACTTGGAGAATCTACCGAGCAAATATCAGGGGAGTTTCTCATTCTAATTATTTTTAATTCTCGTATTTAATGTTTTATATACAACGAGGATGTTGTATAATTCAAATGGGGGGATGGAATTAGAATGTTTACTTGTCCTATTTTTCACAATAAAAATCTTAAATTATGCTCAAATTCAAAAAAAAATTAAGCATACTTTTGTGAAATTACTTGATACATAACCCGCACACAATAACCCCTGTTAGAATATTATGAGGATTTAACATTTCTGTTTCCAAATGTTTACCCAAATTCCACAAAATATGAGTGTGCCGGTGATGCTGTAGACTTTAGAACTTGGCTTGGTATATCACTCGAGACCACAGTGATGAGTATTGTGGATTTAGATGGAGTAACTTGTTTAAATTGGTAAATTTTAGGATTACACCCAAATCGCCTTTACATGTTGCTTATTAACTAACTACACCGGTTAGTTAACCTCCCGTTTAAACCCTTTCCACTCTCATCTTTAGAGTGATGATCCACTAGAACAACCCGTAGAGCCAATCCTTTAGGAATTTACACCAACTATTTGTTTCGTTACACCCTTACACCTTAACCTACCCTGTTAGATTAAGTTTAATTTATAGTTGCTAGTTGCTTAAAGTGTAAAGTTTGTATTTCTCGAGTCTTGTGTCATTTTCTATCTTTGGTGCGGTTGGAAATTTGCGCATTGCAAATGGGAATGTATATTAGTAGTCAAAGCTCATGTGATTTTACTACCATCACAATTATTGGTGAATCCGAAGACGAAGGAACTATCGAAGAAATTATCCGGAATTATTATGATCGTGAAGATGGTGAAACTACACCGAGATTTGAAGTTTAGTTAGCAAAAAAAAATCAAAAAAAAACAAAAAGAGAAAGAAAGTTTGAAGATAATCGTTTCGCAATTACCGAAGGAATTACATGAAGGATCGATTATTCGTTGATACGTCTAAAAAATCAACGATGTAGAGTATTGTACAAAGTGGAAGATATCGCCACTTGCCTTGTAGAGTATGTAAAGTTTTGGGAAGATTAGGAAGTTGACCGTTACGGGAACGCCAACTTAGGTTGTTGTTTTTGATCTATGGTCAAGACGTTATAAATAGTTGTGTTTTTGTCATGATAACGGTCGGGAAATAAGTGTCTAGCAACTTGTATCTTAAGTCTCAATCTATTTGTTTCTTGATTTTTATTTAACAACAATTTCTTCCCTCTCACCTGATGATTAGCCGCTGGTTTTACGCGAACGAGGATTCATACGAACATGCATGTCTATCTCGGCGTTCCGGGTGTGTATGCATGCCTTGTACCTTGTTAGTTTACGACTTTTGGTGAAAGTTAGAAGGTTCCTACCCTATATCATTATTTATCCTAACCGTTGGTTAAATTCGAATGGGGATGTGATCGAACACACATGTCTATCCCGGCGTTCCAGGTGTGTATGTGTGCTTCATCTGCCTTGGTAGAGTGGTACTTCTGGTGAAAGACTGTAGAATGATCAAACCGTACGCCTTTCCATACAAAAACCCATATTTACCTTTATAAACTTGTTACTCCTTAGCTTTAGTGGTGGAGATGTGTATCCTTGCCAAGCTTATGATAGAATACTCGTCACGACCGAGCAATTGAGCGAATTAGTTACATGTTACCACATAGATTAGTTGAGTGATTTGAGTGTTTTCATCTTCCTATTTCGTGAGGTGTTTGGTTGTGTACTTGTAATAGATCAAATAAGTGCTTTAACAGAAAATATCCTTAGGGATACATTTTTATAAACTTCTAAAGGCTACTTGAGGACAAGTAGGATTCAAGTGGGGGGATATTTGATGACATCAAATAACGTCTATTTTATAGCATCATTTATCCCATGTTATTAACCCATTTTGTATAGTTATTGCAAAGAATTGTTACTTAATCGTTTATATTTGAGAATTGCAGTAATTATGGAGTAATTGGTGAAAGTTAGCAAAAGGCGCGCATTCTGGAGCTTAAATGAAGATATTTTGAAGATTACTATTCTGAAGACCAATACGCCGTATCCATCAAGGAAGATACGGCGTATCCGTGCCTGCACTCACCAAAGACCACAATAAAGATCAATACGCGTATCTTGATTACTAAATACGTCGTATTCAACGTTAAAGAATCAATATATTATTTGGTAGATAATCTCAGCGTGGGCCCCCCTACTCCAAGAAATCCCAATACGCGTATCCAACTCTTGGTTATGCGTATCCAACGACTTCCAGGGACATATAAAATACAAAATCAAAAGAGTTTTGAGTGTACTAAATCATATTCTCGATACTAAACACAAAATAGTTAATTTTTAGAGGAGATAAAGAGTGAAAAAAAAAAAGAGGTATCGAGCTAACGTATTCAGTTTCCATAGAAGACAATATGTGTAATTCTATTTACTTAGTAATCGCTTCAGTTATTTGGTTACATTCAGTTAACTCGGTTAGTTTACCTTGGCTATAATTTTCTTGTATTTACTATTGGAGTTTGATGGCTAAATAAATTTCAGGTTTAGCCTTATATTATGAAGATTGAATGTTGGTATTTTTATCGCAATTTATGATTTATCGTTGAGTGCTTGTTTTGTTTTTCAATTTTATACTAGTTTACACGTTTTTGTATGCGGATCCTATATTCAATGGATCTAGTGAAGCGGCCATTAGATTAGAATTCCGGATAGCTATATAGTGATTTATACATCTAGAATCATAGTTACACAAATATTGTCCTTCTAAGTCTGTGTCTAGGATACGCTTCGGGCTTAACTAGTTAATTGGATATTGCCAATGGTTTATTGATTGTGTTGACTAGCAGGTGACCTAGATAATTCAAAAGTAAATTTTGTTTCTATTGGATGTTGACAAGTGGGATTACTAGTGTATAAATGTCATTAAGCGGTAAATAGGTAAAAAAAAAAAAGTCTCTATGAGCATAGGGTTTACAAAGGATTCACCCAATACTTTATCCCTAAGATAGATTATAATCAGCAAATAAGGATGCTTTAATTGTGACAGAATTAATGTGTCTAGGTTTAGATGATGTACGCCTTAAGTCTTAAGAATGATATGCCACCTCGAGAGAAGAAATCATTGCACTAAATAAACAAACCAACGTTCTAATCGGATTAATAATGGTTAATACAGTTTTCTTATATAAGGTTCGACCGCTCTTTTATCTTTTGTTAATTAGCTTACGTGGGTAAAGGTGCCTTGAATTGATTATAGACACCAATCAAATTGTGCCAGTCTCTCAGACTGAAAACCTTCTTTTTTCTGTTAGAATTATGATTTAGACTGACATAGGTTTAACATAGGTTTAGAATAGAATAGAATTAACATAGATTAGATAACCAATATATTAATTAAATTGATAAATTTAACCTCGCTTCAAGTGTTCGACACCCTACTTACCACGAAACTACTACCGGTCAGGTACACTGGCCATTAAAGTGTTGTTTTTGGTTTAGTCGGCAAAATATAAATTTAAAACTTGAATCATCTTAAATATACCATACAACGACAACACATCACCAACGCTTTTGTCAAAGAAACATTTATGGACCTCAAAACTCAACTCGAAATAGTAGCCAAAAATCGTCAAGCTTCAATCCCGAATCTCAAAAATAAGTTCGACAGACTCGCTGACAAGCAATCTGGTCGACCTTCTGGATCTCTTCCAAACAACACTCAACCAAATCCACGAGGTGGCAACTCTAAAGCTTACCAACCACCGCACGCTCGTAATGAGCATGTGAACGTCGTATTCACAAGGAGTGGTAAATCCTATAATCCACCAGATAACCCGGATGATCAATAGAATATTTCCGAAAACCCTATCAACTTCGATAGCCATGATGAAGACGATGAACCTACACCAAAAACTCAACCCACAAAACCAGTCAAAGAAACACCATTACCCAAACCATACAAACCAAAAATTCCATATCCTCAACGCCTTAGAAAAGAAAAAATGGAGGCCTAATATGGAAAATTTCTTGACATGATCTGAGCCGTTCGAATTAACGTACCTCTTGTCGATGTCTTAGCCAGAATGCCTAATTATGGAAAATTTCTCAAAGAACTTATAAGCAACAAAATAGAACAAACTTCTGCCGCTTTCTTGAGCGATAAAAGTTCAGCAATGATCCAAAATAAAGTTTCACCAAAACTCGGAGACCCAGGAAGTTTCCTTATTCCATGTAATTTCAACAAAACTTTCTCCTGTAATGCTTTAGCCGATCTTGGTGCTAGCATTAACCTTATGCCATATTCCTTATATGCAAAACTATCTCTCAAAACTCTTAAACCTACCAAAATAAGTGTAAGATTATCCGACAGATCATTCTAATACCCTGTTGGAATAGCTGAAAATATGCTCGTTGAAGTTGGTAAATTCACATTTCCTGCTGATTTCGTTATTTTCGAAATAGAAGAAGACAACAAAATTTCCCTCATATTGGGACGACCTTTTCTTCACAATGTTGTTGCAGTTATTCAAGTTATACAGAAACAACTCAATCTTAGAGTTGGGACTGAATGAATGATCTTTAATATCGACTCTGCGATGAAACACTCTTACTCAAACGATGATACATGTTTTAGTATCGATGTTATCGATGAAATCTTATAAGAAGATTTCGATGCTCTTATAGACGAAGGAAGCAAAATCCTCCATTTCATCGAAGGAACCCTTCTCGAAGAAGAAATCTTTTCCAAATTCGATGAATTCATGGCAATGGTTGCCGATGAAAATTTTGAATCTGAATCTGATACCGAAGAACCACCATTTGAGAAAATCACCATCAACACCGATTATAAAATCAAAACATCTCTCAAAGAACCTCCTACGGATCTTAAACTTAAACCTCTTCATGATAATTTGGAATATGTATTCCTGGAAGAACCATCTTTCCTTCCTGTAATCATATCATCTCAACTATCTGCTTAAAACAAAAACAAACTTGTATCCGTCCTTAAAAAACATAAGGAAGCCTTTGCGTGGAAAACGAAAGATATTCCTGGTATTTGCCCATCATTTTGTAAACACAAGATACAACTTCAGGATGCTAAGAAACCAGTTGTCCAAAAACAAAGAAGGTTGAATCCAAACATGCAAGAAGTTGTTAAGAAAGAAATCGTGAAACTCTTGGATATCGGTATTATTTACCCAATTACCGATAGTCCTTGGGTTAGTCCTATTCACTGTGTACCACAGAAAGGTGGTATTATAGTTGTCAAAAACGAAAATGATGAACTTGTCCTAACAACAACCATCACGGGTTGGCGAGTATGCATCGATTATCGTAAACTCAATGAATCAACCGCAAAAGATCATTTCCCTTTGCCGTTTATGGATCAAATGTTAGAAAGACTCATAGGAAATAAATATTTCTGTTTCCTTGATGGTTTTTCTGGATATTTTCAAATTTATATCGTTCACGTGGACCAAGAAAAAACAACATTTACATGTCCTTTCAGAACATACGCTTATAGGCGAATGCCTTTCGGGCTATGCAATGCCCCAGCTACATTCCAAAGATGCATGTTGGCAATCTTTCATGACATGATTGAAGAATCCGTCGAAGTATTCATGGACGATTTCTCCGTCTTTGGAGACTCTTTCGACAAATGCCTAAACAATCTCGATAAAATGCTCCAGCGTTGTAAAGATGCTCATCTTGTCCTTAATTGGGAAAAATGTCACTTCATGGTCAAAAAAGGAATTGTGCTTGGACACAAGGTGTTTAGCGCAGGACTTGAAGTTGACAAAGTAAAAATCGATGTAACTCAAAACTTCCACCCACTACTAATATCAAAGGTGTTAGAAGCTTTCTTAGACATGCCGGTTTTTACCGACGTTTCATTAAACATTTCTCGACAATTGCCCGACCTCTAACTAAGCTGCTTGAAAAAGATACTCCATTTGAATTCAACGATGAATGTCAAAAATCATTCGAAATATTGAAAGAGAAACACACATGTGCACCCGTGATCGTAAGCCCAAACTGGAATCTTCCGTTTGAACTTATGTGTGATGCAAGTGATTTTGCAGTTGGAGCTGTCTTAGGTCAAAAAGATGGTAAAAACTTTCACCCGATCAACTTCGCAAGCAAAACTCTAAATCTCGCTCAACAGAAATACACCGTAACCGAAAAAGAACTTATGGTTGTAGTTTTTGCATTTGACAAATTCAGGTCCTATCTTATTCTATCAAAAACTATTATTCACACCAATCATTCAGCTCTAAAGCATTTATTCAAGAAACAAGATGCTAAACCATGTTTTATTCATTGGATACTACTCTTACAAGAATTTGACATAGAAATCAAGGATAGAAAAGGTTTAGAAAATTTCGCAGCTGACCACTTGTCCCGAATTGGAAATGACGACTCAAGTGATGATAGTGAAGTGGATGATAACTTTCCTGGAGAAACCCTTATGAAAATCAACACCAAAAATGAACCATGATTCGTAAATTTTGCAAACTACTTCGTAGCTGATATTATACCAAAAGGGATGACGTATCAACAAAAGAACAAATTCTTCTCTGACCTCAAACACTACTTCTAGGAGGAACCTTACCTCTTTAAAGTATGTTCTGACAAAATGATCAGACGCTGTGTATCTAGACCAGAAACCCGAACAATCTTAGATCAATGTCACCACGGACCAACCGGTAGACATTATGGACCAAATATAACCGCTAAAAAGGTCCTAGATTTAGGATTTTACTGGCCGACAATAATAAAAGAAGCTCATACTCTAGTTCAACTTTGCGAAGCATGCCAAAAGACAGGAAATATATCAAAACGTGATGAGATGCCCTTAAGCAACATTCAAGTATGTGAAATTTTTGATACATGGGGTATTGACTTTATGGGACCATTCCCAAAATCGCATAAGTTTGAATATATTCTTGTTGCTGTTGATTACGTATCTAAATGGGCTGAAGCTCAGGCTTTACCGACCAATGATGCCCGAGTTGTTGTCACTTTCTTAAAGAAACTATTCTGCCGTTTTAGAATGCCCAAAGCTCTAATCAGCGACCGATGTACTCACTTCTGCAACAAAATAATAGAAAAGACTATGAAAAGATAAGGAGTTAACCACCGTTTCTCTACATCATATCACCCTCAAACTAGTGGTCAAGTTGAAAACACGAACAGAGCTCTTAAAAGAATTCTTAAAAAGACTGTTAAATACAATCCTGCTATTTGGTCAAGAAAACTTGATGACGCTATGTACGCTTTTCGTACTCCTTACAAAATATCTACCGGGACCACACCCTACAAACTCATATATAGAAAGAACTACCACTTACCATTTGAAATTGAACATCGTACATACTGGGCCTTGAAGAATTGTAATCCAGATCTGATCGCTGCTGGTGAAAAACGAATGTTCTAGTTACACGAATTAGATGAACTTAGACATCAAGCCTATGAAAACTCTCGATTATACAAAGCAAGAACCAAAGTCTGGCATGATAGAAAACTAAGAATGAGAAAAGAATTCAAACAAGGAAACTAGGTTCTGCTCTTTCACTCAAAGTATAAATTCAAACAACCGAAACTCAGATCCCGTTGTCTAGGACCATATGTAGTGAAACATCAATATCCATCCGGGTATGTTAAACTCTATGAAAAAGATGGAAAACATTTATTGTTAATGGCCATCGACTCAAACTATATCATGAAGAAAAAGATTATAATAACCAAAGGGAAGCAGTTACTCCCTTCTTTCCCAAAGAATGACTCACCAGGTTCGAGTCTAGCTAACGACTCTCTTAAAAAATTAAGCATTTCTTAGGAGGCAACCCGTGCTTCACTTAAGTGTGGAGGAGTCCCTCCTCCATTCTTTCACTTATATCCTTTATTTATTTTCTAAAAAAAACAAACAAAAATATTTTCTTTTTGTGTGCTTTTGTATTTACTTTTATGCAGGTAATATAGCTTAAAGATTTAGAAAATTATGAAGTCTGCTCAAGGATAGCTCTCTCGCAGCTATATTTCTCTATGCCCTGGGAGGTATCGTTTTCCCTTAATTTTCTTTATTCTATCTCTATTATCAGTTATTACATTGAGGGTAATGTTCAACTTAAGTATGGAGGGAAGACAAATAGGAAAAATTAATCATATCCCTTTATGTTTGCCCTGCCAAATTTTTTGTCAACTGATGCTTTCAAAAATATAAATCTCAAAAAAATTAATATATATATATATGCTTTCAAAAATTAAAAAACACTCTTAGTAAGGCAAATTCAACCTGATTGACATTATAATTAGCATAAAAAATCAACCCACCAAAAATTGTGAGAATTATAAGCCTTTAGAAAATTCGGGTACCCAGCTTTGGTACCCAAGATAATTGATGTTTTTAGCTTGTTCGAGTTAAGGAGTGAGCAATTATATATATATCTATTCCATCGTTATGGATGTGTATATGTGGTTTTGTCGCCTTTTCTGGAGCAATGGTATTGGTTGATAATTATTTTGAGTGAGCCGGTAATTTAGAAGCTCTAGAACTTGTGCTTGATCATCATTTACTAGACTGAAGCCTGATTAATCACATGTTATGAATCTCGTAAGTTCCTGTTCTTGCGAGCACTCCCTTTAGTGCTAAGTTGCTGAAATATCTATGTAAAGAAGTTAAAGTTAAAAGATGAAGTTCTGTGCTAAGCCTTAGTTATTATTATATGTGATCTCGATGATAAAAAAAAATGTGTATAGTATATATAGAAGTTCAAAGAAATAAAGGCTTAAGTTCCGGCACATGAAGATTAGTATATGCTCCCGCTTTAGTATCAAGTTTCGCCCTTCGGTCAGGTTTATGTGTCAAATACAAGCCTATGGTAGCTGTCTAGATTATGTCTGTGCAAATTGAGTGTCTCCACAAAAATATATAAAACACTATATGAGTGAACTGAGTAAATTCTAAATCAAACACATTTCCTTGTGAGGTGCTTAGTTATATGTCAATGCATGAAAAGTTATATAAACCTGTAAACACTTGTAAAATCTAAATTTTCTCCACGTCATGATAAATGATTTTTATTTTCTCGCTTTGATTACTTGAGGGCAAGCAACAGCTAAGTGTGAAGGGATTTGATAATGCCTAAATTATACATGTTTTCAGTGGCCTTATTTGTATATATTAAATCATTTCTCGTGAACTTTCGATACCTAATAGCTTGAATTGCTTGCAGGTTTACTAGAAGACATCTCAAGATAAAAAGGAATAAAGCTCAAGTGTTTACACATTTTGGAAATCAAGATACAAGAAAATAATAAAATCTCAAGCTAAAAAGTCTGCAAGTGCGCCGCACTTATTAGTTGTGCGCCGCACTTCCTCTCAAAACATGCCAAGTACGCCGCAATTTGCCATTGTGCGCCGCACTTCTCCCCAAAGTCAGAAGTAATTAAAGCTCAGTCAAACAAGTGCATTAATACCCCAAGTATGCCGTACAAAATAAAGTGTGTGCCGCACTTCCTATCCAACTACGAAGAATTAAATGAAGAATTGAATGCTAGTGCATTAACACCCAATGTGCGTCGCATAAATATCTTAGTGCGCTGCACTTTTCACCTATTTTCAGCCTATAAATAGAGGATGGATTTTCACTCTCAAAGCATCCATAAATCATCCCTCTCTTCATTCCTCAATCATCTCATCAGCAAATCTTCATCCATTCCACCCAAATAACCAAAACACCATAAACACCACACCCTTTTAAAGATTCAAGATCAAATGATCAAAAACGAAGTAGAATATCATATTAGTATATTGGAATAATGGAAATTCATGTTGAATCATCTTATGTTATGAACCTCATAGCCATGAGAGGCTAAATCTCTCATGACTACTTAGTGACGTTATGATAATGAATAAGTGTTTGGTATGATCGTGATCTTTTTAATCTCAAGCTTATGTTGCAATCCTATTATATCTTATCTTATCAGTTTTTGCTTATCAATCTTAGATTATATAATCATATCGATATAGGTCGAAAGACCCGTTATGGTCTATGTGGTTTTAAAGATTTGTCTATGATCTTTAACGTCCGTGTCGAGAAATCCACTTTTGTAAGCTGATAAACAAAATAAGCTTTGATATAATAAGTAACTAAACTATTTGAGTGACACATTTAGTCTAGTCAACTAAATATAAGTCTTGAGTTAATCAAATTAATTTGTAAAAATATTTTCTGACGAGAAATCCTTTTTGTATGTTAAAGGTTCCATTTTCAAGATCATTTCCAATACTTATAAATTATTTTCAACTATCTGAGTAGTCATTTTCATTATCACTATTAAAGAGTTATTTGCAAAATTGTTAAAGTCTATTCTTTTCTGATTATTTGGATACTACTCAAAACCCTGTGGACGACTTGGTCTTACCTAAAAAAGATTATACTACATACGTAGGTTATACTTTTACCCATGTGTTTCCCTATAATAAAATTGGTATTTTCAGTCATTATAAATTTAAAGCTTTTGAAACACATCAATCCCTAATGAAATGATATCTAATATCAATATGCTTGGTTCTTGTGTGAAGTGCTGGATTGTTGGATATTGCAATGGCATTGGTGTATTTACAAAAGATGGGCACCATCTTATAATGAATGTCATAGTCACTGAGTTGACTTTTCATCCATAGGATACTTGCACAACACCCATCAGCAATATATTCAGCTTTAGCTGAGGACATAGCCACTAACTGTTGTTTCTTGACACTCTAACAAACTAATTTTCCACCAAGTATTTGACAGGCACCTGAGGTGTTTTTTCTGTCCATATTACAACCAACATAGTTTGAGTCTGAATATCCTTTAAGATCAAAGCCTGAACATTTTGGATAATATAGACTAAGGGTTGGAGTACCTTTCAGGTACCTGAGGATTCTTTTCACAGCTGTTAGATGTGATTATTTTGGATTGGACTGATATCTTGCACATAGGACTATGGAGAATTAGATATCAGGCCTTGTTGTAGTTAAGTACATCAGTGACCCAATCATTCCCTTATATGAGGTCTCATTCACTGGCTTGCCAGCAAGATCAGGACCTAAGTTGTTTGGAGGAACCATGGGTGTTTTCACTGAGGAACTATCAAAAATTTCATATTTCTTGAGTAAGTTCCTAGTGTACTGTTCTTAACAAATTGAGATTCCTTTGTCATTCTGCTTGATTTGCAATCCAAGCAAGTATGTGAGTTCTCCCATCATACTCATTTCAAATTTCTTTATCATCAGTTTCTCAAACTGTTTACAAAGTTTATAACTTGTTGAGCCAAATATGATGTCACCCACATACACTTAAACAAGGAGAACATCTCCTTTTGATTTATAGATAAACAATGTGTTATTTATTCTTGCCCTGGTAAACTTATTTTGAATAAGGAAAGTAGAGAGTATCTCATACCATGCCCTTGGTGCTTGTTTCAGTCCATAGAGGGCTTTGTCAAGCTTATAGACATAGTCAGGGAACTTACTACTTTCAAAGCCAGGAGGCTGTTTAACATACAATTTTTCTTTCACTTTATCATTCAGTAAGGCACTTTTGACATTCATTTGGTAAACTTTGAAGTTCATATATGTAGCAAAGGCAAGGAATATCCTGATGGCTTCAATTCTCGCCACTGGTGCAAAGGTTTTAATCATAGTCAATTCCTTCTTCCTGAATATAACCTTGTGCAACCAGTCTTGCTTTGTTTTTTGTGGTTATACCATGCTCATCTTTGTTGTTCCTGAATACCCATTTAGAGCCTATGGCTGTTTTTCTACAAGGGAGAGGAACAAGAGTCCATACTTTGTTTCTATAGAACTGATTCAGTTCTTCTTGCATGGCATCAACCCATCATGGGTGCTTCAGTGCCTCAGACACCTTTTTAGGTTCTATTTTAGAGAGAAAGTCAGCAAATAGACATTTACTAGCTGAGGCAGATATAAGCTTGGCAGCCATGCTTCGTGTAAGCATGCCTTTACCAGGATCACCAATGATATTCACAAGTTCAATGTGTTGGTATCTTGACTATCTATCATGAGGAATAGGATGAGAACTTGCAAAGGCTTGATTTGAGATGTGAGACTGAGTGACATCAGGGACTAAAGATTCAATAATAGATCCTGAAACTTCAGTATTGTTCCCTGATGGTATATCAGTATGTTGAATGATCATTTTGAACATTTTGTTCATGTGTCCCTTTATTGTTGATTAGATCAGAGGACCTTTAGTATCCTCATTGTAAGGTATATCAGGCTCATTAGGAGCAATTACTTCAGGAACATGATTTTTATAGGTAAGTTTAGTGAGTGAACGTCCATGAGGGATGATGTAGTATGAGACATCATAATCTACTTGATATTGTCTAGATGGATCATCCTCTTGAAGAAATTCATCAGGAGGATATCTAGAGGAATCATCAATTGCTATCTTATCTACTAAGGTATTGGTAAACATGATGGCTTCCATACTTTCATCAAATGTAACATGATAAGTCTCCTCTACTTGTTGTCTTCTTGTGTTAAAGACTCTAAAAGCTATTGAGACAAAGGAATACCCTAAGAAATATCCATCATCAGCTTTAGCATCAAATTTTCCAAGATGATTCTTGTGGTTATGAATAAACATTTTACATCCAAACACATAAAAGTAGTTGATGTCAGGAATTCATTCCCTGAATATCTCATAGGGAGTCTTATCATGTCTCTTGACAATGATTGATCTGTTATGAGTGTAACAAGCTATTCTGACTACTTCAATCCAGAAGTGCTTAGAGAGTACTAACCCATTTAAGATTGTTCTAGCAGCCTAAATGAGAGTTATGTTCTTCCTTTCAGCTACACCATTTTGTTCATGTGTATAGGGAGAAGTAAAGTTTTTATAAATTCCTTTCTCATTACAAAAACTCTCAAGCTCATGATTTCTAAACCCAGTCCCATTATCAGTTCTGATTTGTTTGACTTTTACATCATTTTGGTTTTCTACCATCCTGATGAAAGACATAATTATTTTAGGTGCTTGAATCTTCTTCCTGAGAAAGTAAACCCATGTGTAACTTGAGTACTCATCAACAATGACTAGGGTATATTTCTCATGATGTATGGACATTTGACTTACAGGTCCAAACAAATCCATATAAAGAAGATGTAAACACTTTCTGATAGAGAAGTTTTGTTTAGTTTTGAATGAAGCTCTATGGTGCTTTCCCTTTTCACATGCTGTGCAAGGTTTATTCTTTGAATAAACTAGGGAAGGAAGACCAAGATCTTTGTTTTGTTTGGCAAGTTTATTAATGTTCTTGAAATTTAGATGTGATAGTCTTTTATGCCATAGCCAGTTTACACTTTCTGAGGCTTTGGCAAAGAAGCAGGCTCCATTTGGAGTCAGTGATGACATGTCAAGGACATAAACATCATTTCTTCTAGGTGCTATCAGGATAATTTCTTTGTTAGCATTAAATATTGTTTCTTGCTTATCATTAAATTATATAATATATCTAGCATCACAGAGTTGGCTAATACAAATTAGATTGTACTCAATACCATTTACAAAGGCTACTTTTTGTGAAAACTACACCCCCATAGTTTATTGAACCATATTCCTCAGTAATACAAGATGAGTTATCACCAAACACTACCTTAGGATCTGGTTGCTCTACATATTTGTGCAGATAACTCTTGACACCAATCATACTCCTTGATCATCCACTGTCCAGGTACTAAATGGGCTTCCTGATGTGTCTCTGCATAAATAATAAACTTGGGTTAGTTTCTTTTGTGAACCCACTTTTTGGTGGGCTCCCTGGCCTTTGCAGCCTGAATTTTCTCACCTCTTTTGAAGTGATCAAACTCATTGTGGTCAGTGGTGGAGTGTACGGTGCTTCTACATGTATTACACTTTACACCTACTGAAGACTCATTAAAATAAGAGGATTCAGCTAGTACTCCTCCTCTAATCTGAATGACACGATTGTGTCCTGAGGTAGAGTGATCATAGCTTCCACAGATTCTACATTCAGGGTAGTTTCTACAATCATCAGGTATGTGATCATTAAAACCACAGTGTGTGCATGGTGGGAAAGGCTTTGCCTTTTCTTTTAGGATCTGCTTGGAAGAAGATGCAGACTGATAAGGCTAAGCCTTATAGTTCTCACTCCTTTTCAGAGAAGTAATATACATTTCATGATCTAAGGTCCTATGATCCTCCCTTTTGCATATCATGCAGTAGAGAATCCTATAGCAATCATCAGTCAAGTGATTGGTATAGTGACCGAGTTTACACTTAAATTGTGGTTTTTGAATAGGCTTGGGCCTAAGTGACTTTGATGAGCCAGTATTCTGAACTTTGGGTTTAGAATCTTAACTCATTCTTGATGAATCAACTGATTTGGATGACTCAGTCTTTTGATTAGAATTGACCTTTTCATCTATTAACATCTAAACAAGTTTCGTTAATTCATTTATTTTTTTATTCTTGTTCAGTGTCTTTGACCTCAGTAGGAACTGAATGTGTGATTTACTTAGTTTCACTAATAGTGACAGTTCTTGAAACACTCTTGTTAGAAGAATCTTGTGTTTTAGGCTTTGTATGTTTCATTATACCTAAGTCTGGTCTCTCTTTAGGAGAGTGGGGTTGAAAGGTCAATGGCATTACCTTTGAGCTTGGTGAAGCTCCTTGAAGATTTTTTAGGGGAGGTAGTAGAGTAAGAGATTCAGCTTTAGAATCTTTGAATGATTCAGGGGTTTTTAAAATTTTAATGGATTAAAGAGACTCATTGACATCTTGACTTTCAGGGACTAAAATTCTTCCAGTATTAAAGTTTGGAAGTTTGCTGTCAGAGTTAAGTCTCTCAACCCAGTCTTTGGTTTTTGGGAGCATTTCTTGGTCATACCTCATGGAAGCAGGAATGAAAAGATTTTTATTTTCATCCATTTTAGATGATGACTCAGTGAACAATTCACCACCCATAACTTTTTTCTTTTGGTGAGGAATTTGCTCACTGATACATTGACTAACTTTCTTTGAGCTAGTTAGCCATTTTTTATTGATCTTTTTCTCCTCTTTGAGTTGTTCTTAAAGAGCATGATTTAACTTTGTAAGTTCAGTGTTTTGAATTTGAAAAGTGGCAGCATCAAGCTTAGCTTGTTTTAAAATTAGCAATTCATCTCTACACTTGTTTAATTCAAAAACCATTTTGTTATACTTATAAATTAAGTTTAATTGTTGGTCTTCAAAAAACTTGAGATCAATGTTGATATACTTTAGGTAAGTTTTCCAATCGGCATCTTCATCCATAGTGAGAAGAGTGTTTACCTTTCTTATGGTGATGTCGACCCATTCACCATTGCGAGCATGATTCTTTCTAACAGTGAGCTCATCATCAGCTAGAGCCATCAGTACCTTGACCTGAGTAACTTCTTCCTCATCCCAATCAAAGGTTTCAGCGACTAAACCTTTGTTCTTTGGTTGGAAGGTCTTTGGGTTCTGAGAACTTAAGGGACTTGCTTCAAGGAGTGCAAGCCTGGCTTTCATCTTCTTGTACTCAGCCTTGTAATCTTTCTGAAACTTTGGATCAGCTTGACTATTTGAGTTTAAAGAAGACTGAATAAGTTTTGTAGTAAACTTTGGTTGAAATCCTTTAGAAACTGATGAGTAATTATTCACTAGTGATTTGTAAGAAGGTTCAGACGTTTTAGAAAAGTAGTCTCTTGCAAAATGACCTTTGTTGCCACATTTGTAACATTCAGTATTTTTATTTGCTTTTTGACCTAAGAAATTGTTTCTTCTTTTTATAAAACGTTTTGAATTTGCCAAAAGGGCTCTTTCCTGATACTCAATATCTAAGTCTCTTAGATACTCATCACCAGACCTTTCATCTACTTCATCATCAGAATTTTCTTGGAAGTCCTGGATGACATTGTTAGAAAAGAAGGCAGTGGAAATTGGAGTGCTTGAGGCAGTAGCAATGAGGGCCTTTTGGTGTCAGAATACCTTCTTTGGATTAGGTTGTCCTTATAGACAAACCTCCCATAGATATCTGCAAGGTCAAGAGTCTGAGTATGATTGGCATTCCTCAGTCCCTGAGAGAAGGTTAGCCACTTCTCAGGGAGACTGTTCACCAAACCAACATTGATTTCATGTTTAGAGAGGTTAACACCATCATTGGCAAGCTCATTGAGCAGGGTCTTATAGCGGGTGTAGGTCTGTGAGAGACTTTCAGTGGACTTTGCCCTGAAAGTATGATACTCAAGTTTCATAACCATGATTCTGTTTTCCTTGGTATCTGAGGGACCTTCAAAGCTAGGAACCAAGTCAGTCAGCTGAAACACAGCTAATGACTGATTCCATTATGTCATCTGGTAGACATGACATAATGATGCTTTTAAGGCGCTGGTCTTGAACGACCACCCTCCTCTCATTTGAAGTCCATTGGGACTCAGGCTTAGCATTACCATTAGTTATTTTTGGCTAAAATGGACCATCCTTAATATATTTTATGCAATAGGGTTCCATTCTGGCTACTAGCAAAGCATTCGCTTTTTCCACTTATTAAATTTTCCCGGCTTAAGTTTAGGAGCAATAGCAGCATAACTACCGCCTTTTTTGTCAACTAGCTGAGGTACATCATTTACTGCAGCCATTTAGGGATATAGATTTTAAAAACTTAAGTAAATTAGTGTTAAGTAAGTTTTACAAACCTGGCTCTGATACCACTTGTTGTTCCTACTTAGTTAGTGAACAATAACTACAAAGTTATCATTAACTAACTCATGGCTAGCACGTAAAGTAAACAATTTGTTCTTTGAAAAGATTTTTGTACGTAAATATAACTAATAGGTAAAAGACACAAAAATAACTTTCAACGTTTAACTCTTTTTATTAAGAATTATACCCCCATTGTATGCGGAACTACAATAGGGATTGAATGACAATGTGTGTGTGATCTCCTCACTAATAACTTTGCATAAACCTAAAGTGTTATGCAAAGTTAACTACTATGCTAACCAACTGAGCTTGCTCGGGGACTTAGTAGATTTAGAGGAGTAGATGTGTGTTTGTGAAAGTTACGACTTTGAATGCACAAACTTGACATCTACTCCGTTGCAAGAGTTCTATTTATACTACCTAGGTGGGGTCACACCCACATGGGTGGTAAGCACCAATCCCAATCCTAATACGCTAGTACATTTGTACAGCTTTGTCTCTATTACAATTTTTATTCTAGGTATGGGACAAATGCTCTTTCCAAGTTCAGTCCTGACACTGAAATTGTCTTATACCATCTTTAGGATAAGTTGACTTTAGGAGATAAAGCTTGGACTTATATGCTTTCAAACTATCTCGCCTATTCTTCAGTCTCTCGTCTTTAGGGTCTTCTAGTTGTTGGAGATCGTATGGGGCTCAGTGAGTCTATTGCCAGAACTCACTGAACCTATCACCTTATTCTTTGGCTCAGGCTTTATTCACTGAGTATCGCTTCATTGAATGCTAGAGTCTTTCTTGTAGACTTAGGCTACGCATCTTGAAGGTAACTCACTAAGCGACTATTCACTCAGTAACCTTTAATTGTTAAAGGATATTTACACTTAGGTTATTTTGTATTCAAATCCTAAGTGAGGAATCAGTAGGCAATGACCTTGGCCCAACAACCTTACTTGCCCTACTCCACTCCTTGAGTCACCTACTCGAGAGTTCGTAAATACTAGTCACCAATCTCCTTTATCTGGCGGAGAAGCCTCACACCGTTGCTTACACCTTTTAACGGTACAAAGCTAAATACCGGATTCTTCACACGGTAGAATCAACCCAACAACACTACACTTGATTTACAATGATGATGAATACAACTACAACTACTAAATGATGTACAAGATTCAGCAATGTGAACTTGAAGATGCTATGGAGATGCGAAACAAGATTCTTGGAACTTGATCGTCTCAAAGGGGTGTTTGGCAATTTCTTCTTTGAAGAGAATTACATACAAAATGCTAAATGAAACTATGCAAGAATAGAGAGAATGATCAGTAGATTAGAGGATTTCAAGTTGGAAAGGTGTGTCTAAAACATGAGAAATGGCTTGGTATTTATAGTCAAAAACCTATACTATACGCCGGTTCTGTTGCAGAACAGAACCGGCCAATATATTACAACAGAACCGGTGCACAGTAACAAAATCCGAATTTTGATTTGCAAAATCCTGAGAGATCATGTGTAATCTTGTAAGATTTCCCTAAGATATGCTGCAAATGATGATGTTATCCATGATGTAAATAATGGTTTGCATAATTTACTTGTAATTCAAAGTAATGCTAAAAATGAAAAAGTAATAATTATGTGTTAGTTTAAGTAGTTTACTTTCATATAGATTTTACTAGTTGTTATCAACAAAACATGAAAAGTTCTTAAAATAAACGTTTTTATCGGTTTATTTGTATTAACAAATATTGTTATTTACTCCGTTCACATTTCGATCAATTTGAAACACTCATTCTCTCTTCTCATATATACCAATCAAATTTTCAATTTCATCAATCCCAATTGTAGGTCTATTTCACGAACGGGTCGGTTTGGTTTAGTCTTATGCACAACCGGTCAATATGCTTTGTTGGACCGAACCAAAAAACCCGATCGAACGAAACGTAACACATTTTGGTTCGATCTTTGGTTTGGTGTTTTGGCCAACTCAGTTTTATGTCCGATATGATTTTTACCGGTCATTTTCAGACCACGATCAGCCCTATTAAAATCCATATAGAAAACATGAGGATTAAGCTTTCTCGGTAGTTGCAACTATAAGGATTTAGAGCATAGGGTACAATGTGGTGTTTTCGTGCTTAAGCCGTAGGAAAAGTGGTGCCACTCACCACTTTTTCTCATAAAACCAAAACCCCCATAACACCAAAAACAGGCTCCCTAGTTAACACCAAAATTTCTGGTGTTATGGGGACCCTATTTTTTTATTCATTTATATAAAAAAAACATATAAAATCCAAATTTAAATTTAAAACATTACATAAAATTAAATAAAAAAAAGTACATAAAAAATACATAAACTTAAATAAAAAAGTACAATAATTAAAATGCGACGACAATTTAGATATTAAAATATTTAGCCCAGGCCGAGTCTTTCAAAGCCTCGATCTTTGCCGCGTCCGTCGGATTCATCCCGGTAGTGTCGAAAGTAAGTATCTTCAATTATTCGTAAGGCTGTAAACGAATCGGACGTACACGGACGAAGATATGTTCGTGTTCGTTCATTTAATTTTAGCCGGACAAATAAACGAACACGGACGCGTAATCGGACGAAAATTGTTGTTCATGTTCGTTCATTTAGATTTGAACTTGTTCATGTTCGTTTACGTTCATTCATTAATAAGTTAAACGAACATAAACAGACAAAAATGAACATAAACAGAAATAAATGAACGTAAATGGACATAAACGATCGTAAATGAACATAAACGATCGTAACTAAACGTAAACGGACATAAACAAGCATAAAACTAAAGCTATTACTTTAAGTGACCCATCAGATCATGTATATATATATATATATATACATCATTACCCCAAAATATGGTCTATATAACATCATTTATCCAAACTGATGTTAACATACATCATTTTGCTAAAATATAGTCATATTAGCATCATCAGCCTAGTTGATGTTTACATAAGGACATCTAAACAACATCATTATCATAGTTAATATATACACGATAACTTCTTCCTTTTTCTTTTCTTGAATGGTGTATGTTCTGTAGTACTTGCTGCATTTTCTTGTTGTGCATCGGCTGCTGCTGCAATACCTTCTTCTGAATTACTAGTTTCCATACCAGGAGCTCTTTCCATTATTGGAGTGCCTTTACTTGATTCACATCTAGACATCTACAGTGAACAATGACTACATCTTAGCATCTATAACTATAAATTTAGTATACTTTGTCATCTAATACTTAGCCATAAATATAATATGTCTAACATATTCAATATAGAAGCAAAGCATAATACAATGTTAAGAGCAAATCGCAAAAAACAAGTTAAAGTCTTATTCTAAAAACATAATTCGGGAACAAGCTTACTAGCAGATAAATATACACCGAGTAAACTCGGTAAATCATATTTTATCATAAAACAACAATTATAAGTTAGAATCAAAGGAACAATTATCTTACACAAACTAAAGTAGAAAAGATCATGTGAAATCTTACATATTAAAACTGATGGAACGGGAGTCACTACAAGTTGTAGATATCTACAGATGTATGTGTTAATAGATCTTTTAACCCATGTTAGATTGTAGAAGAAAATGGAATTTTGTGGTAAAAGGAGTATTATTTTTGAGGGAATGGTTTTCATTCCTAATAGAGTTGTTTTGTTTATGGGTTTGTTTTCGAGAATGGGTATGAAACCCATAATAGTAAGCATTTTCTAAACCCTTCATTAGTGATGAGTTTGTAAACCCATTCTGTTGGACAATAACGACAACAAACCCGAAGTTCGATTGCGGAACGCTAGATCGCGAGTTGTTTTGAGCACAAGTAGCAAACACCAGAGACTATAAAGAACCGACAAATATATGCACACGTTATACCCTCTTACCAAACCTTTATTAAATCCCTAATAAAACTATTACAACGAGGAAGAAGAATGCATGACTAGCATCCTCCCTCATCTCTATTTATAGAGATGAGGGGGTAGAAACCTATCCTAAATAGAATAGGAAACATCCTTGCCTTGCAAGGCAAGTTTAACTAATCCTAGTTATAGTATATTCCTAATCTAAATTACAATGTACACTTAACCCCCTAACTTATGTTTAAATTTACTCCTAATATCCTACAATTTCCACCTTAGGAGTAACACTTAAACATAACCAATACTCAACATCTTTTCTTGATGCTGGAACCTCGAATCGGGGACCACCTTGTCGACCAGGCATTATACTTCAATAATTTCCCTAGATTAGCTTCCATAGACTCCTTTACTTTCTTCTTTTCAGAAACATTACCCTCTGCACCCTCTTGACCAGGTATTTCGGTTACCGTAATGTTTTCCCCCACCTTTATACCAAGGTGTACCGTTTCCCGCTCCATTACCAAGCAATCAGTGTTTGTCTTTTCTTCAAGTTGCTTGTCTTCTAACCGTCTTTGAGTCACTGCAGCATCATTATTACTAACCTGAAAAACCCCAGCTTCACAATTCCCTTGAGCTCCCTGCAGTTCCACCTCAAACCAAACACATTTTTAATCTTGTACTCCATGGACTCCTGTTTCAACACCGATACCAAGTTGTTTGAACCCAACTTGTTTAACACCAAGTTGCTTGAACCCAACTTGTTTATGTTGATCCCAATCTGAATGGATCTTTCTAGCCTGTTAAGGGTGGTATCCAATCTAGATAAATCCAAACTAACTACAAGAGAAACAATGACTATGAACAATATAAGTTATGCGGAAACTAACTTATACTGCTAAGAAGAACAATGAATAAAACAAAACTTTGATTACTATTAATCTGCTAGGTTACAGATTACTAACTATATATATTGGTGAAACTTGTATATGAAACTTATATCTAACTAGTGCCGTAGGGTTCCTTTTATACACTAAGGAAACCCTAATGGGCTTACAAAACACGTTATGTGATCATGCATATCTATTCCTAATATATCTCATGCATATCACATAAGCAGTACTAACATTCTATACTAACAGTACTAATACAAAGCTATCAGTACTAAGTGACTATCTTTTAGTACTGGCAGTACTAACTATAACCAGCAGTACTAATACTACAATTGGCAGTACTAATGACTTAGTTAATATCCTTCAATCTTCACTAGCAGTATAAATCTTCACTAGCAGTACTAAGTCCTTTGAGCAGTACTAACTTGTAGAAGCCCTTTAATTCCCAACAATCCTCCCTTAAACTTATGATTTATCTTCAAATCATCAAGTTCGTTGAATTAAAGCTTTTTGGTTCTGAGAGGATTCTTCCAAACACTTTATCTTCGTGATCTGTTGGCTTCTATGAAGATTTTCTTGACTAAGTCTCTTGCCATCTCACTATCTTCTTCTACTTGCAATCTTCTGCTAAGCATCAACATCATAACTTCAGTTGTCAAAGGATAATCCTTTTCTGGTAGCAAATAGATGCAATGCCCTCTTGTTGAAAATACATGATGTACTGCACATGATCCATACAATCTCCAAGTTAAAGGATCATGCATATATCTTTGTAGTTTCCACAGTGTATCCTCCTTGTCTGGTTCATAGAGTCTTTTCAATTCAACCCGTAGAGCTCTTTCCATGTCTTCAGTAGGTTCTACAGATCTAAACTTTTCTTTAACTAAGCTCCATAAAGTATCAAGGTCTTCTCTGTCAAATGCCTTAAGCATATCTTCAAAGCTTTGATATGCCTCTGTAATGTTACTAACCCTGATAATCTTCTAATATTTTCTTAAGTCTTCAGTATGAATTTCTCAATCAATGATAGGATACTTAGTTTGTAGAGCTTCTACCCTAAATTCTTCAACTGGAACTATCTCTAGCAGTGTTTTAAGATCTTCTTTAGAAAATTCTTTTGTTTCTTCAGTTGATTGTTCTTGAAAAGCCTCTGAACCTAAAGCTTGAGCTGTCCTTAACTCTTTAAAGCTTTCTTGAAGTAATGCTTCTTCTGCAACTCTCTTTTTCTTTGTCATTTCAACATCAGTATTCTTTTTAAACAAAGACTGTACCTTCCTATATTCTTATTCAAATATGGGTCTGATATGATCATAACTCATCTTGTAATTTGCCATGTTCTTCAAATATACCATCATATTTTTTCTTGCTTGAGCTACTGTAACTGGTTTCTTCTTAAGAGCTTGATACCATATCATTGAACCTGTCTGTCTCTCTTGAACTTGTTCAATAATTTTATTCCAGTCAATATTATCAGCTTATTTTCTCTCTTGATCAAACTATTTTTGTAATTTTAGTGCATCTTCAAGATTAGCTCTTTCTTGTTCTTGTTGTTCCAAAGCTTTTGTTTGTTCTTCATTAGTATCTTGGATATCCTCAGCAGTACTAACAAGACCTACATCAGTACTAACTTGTGAACTGTCAGTACTTCCTCTTCTTCTATTGTAGGTCTTTACCCTTTCTTTGGATGCTTCTGTAATGATTTTTGCTGCACTGAGAACTCTTAATTCAGCTTCGAAAGTTTCTTGACTTTGTACTTCAACCTGTGGAGCTTTTAAAGGAGTAACTTGCTGCTCAGTCAAATCAAAATCATATTCCACTCCTGCATTCTCTTCCTCTACATCTGCATATTCTGTCTCTTCCATCCTCCCCTGTTTGGAAGGATCCTCTGAAACCAATTCTTCTTCATCTGGGATGACCATCTTTGCCTTTTTCCTTTTGTTGGTAGACTTGAGCTCATCTTCCAATCTTTTGACCTTTTTCACCAACTTGGTAAGGGCCTTACCATGAACCTCCTTAGTCTTTTTGAGTTCTGTCTCCAAGCTGGTGACTCTAGCAACTAATTTGGTACACAAATCCGTCAATTCTTTGAGTTTCATGCTGCCCTCAACACTTCCAGGTGTGTAACCTCCTGGGAGAGGTGAATCATGGGGCATGGAAGATGTTGTTTGTGGAATTTGTGTTTCTTGTGGATGTGGAGATGAAGTGGTAATGATAGGTTCAGTAGTAGGTTCATGAGAAGATTGTGCTTGTGAGGATGTTGGCTGAGATGTAGTGGGTTGTGAGGTAGATGGTGAAGAAGCTGTGGGTGTGTGTTGGGACTCAACAGATAGTGTTGGTCCTTCACCCTGACCAGGTTGGTCATGAAGTAGCATAGTATCAAATAGAGGTACATGTACCCCTGAAAATCCAATTTTCATGTTGCTAAAAAGTTTCTGTTTTAAAGAAGGAGCAACATATATTGCATTATGTTCATTAAGAAACCTTTTCTGTTTATTCAAAAAGATTTGTATAAAATGTGGATACATCAAAATTTTGGTTTTACTATCCACATTTTTCATCATACCATCAAAAATTACTTGTGAAAACTTAAAAATCCTGTTTGTTGCCAAACAAATAATTATAGTTGCAATATTACTTGAAAATTGTTCCCATGAAGTTTTCTTAGGACTTAAACAATGTAAGATGGTATGGATCAAAAATCTCCATTGGGGTGAAAATTGAGCCTTTTTGAAAGTAAGTTTGTCATTATCAGAAAGATACCCCATTAGAGACAGTTGTTCAAAGATTTTAGTGTTGGGCAAAGAACTAATACCATCTACATCTTCTAATTGGAGATGTTTCCTAACAGATGCTTCAGTAATAGCAAATTTATGCCCATCAACTGTAACAGTTATTTTTTATTCTCCATCATTAAGTGTTTTGACAGTTGCAGTCTGCCAAAACTGTTCAACTAGAGAAACATAGATAGTAGGGTTTGGAGTTAAAGCATACCTAATATGACTACCAGCAAGAAAGTCTACTATCTGATGGAATTCTTCTCTTCCAGATGGCTTTTGAAGAAAAGCCACCATGTTATGTTTGTCGCAGAATACCATATGAGCCATATGAATTGAAGTTATGATCAAAAGATTGATGTGAGTGTTGAGATAAGATCGATTTAGTAGTAATTAGAGTTTGGTAAAGCAATTGAGATAGTGTATAAGGTTTTGAAAGCAGATAGTCGAGTAAATTGTATCTTTATCTTAAAATCAAGTGTGTAAAAAAGGTAAAGATAACAATTTCCAAATTAATAACCTTATATACGCAGACAGTTGCGTAAAAATCTTAGCGGTAATATTCAAAGAGTTGAAAATTTGTTATTGACCAAACAGTGTAAACGGTAACCCAACAGTACAAATAGTACTCTAGCAGTACAAAGTTTTACACAACAGTATTAAGAATTTGCCTAGCAGTATTAACTTTTCTCCAATAATCATGCAACAACATGCCTCTATTCATCACAAGCACACTAGAAATAACTAGATAGACATGTAAGAATTCATGAGGATCCATATTTATACATAACCCATAAATAGAAGTCAAAAACTGTTAATCAAACTAAAATACTACTTTTGACCTATTTCTTCCCAAATTTAACCTTAAGTCATTCTAATAGCTTAGGTGGAAGAGTAGTTTTTGGTAAACTACCAGCCATCAACGGACTTGATAATTCTTTACCAGCTGTCATTTGCCCTGGAATAGCCAATGCTTCATTGCAAAAACATGGTGCATTGATAAACCATATAGTTTTGAGTAAAATATCAACTATCAATGGATTTGAGAAGTCCTTACCAAAACCCGTTTGCTCTGGACTAGCCAGTTCTTGATGTCTGTTAGACATGGTGAACTGATGACCATTTGTTGTGTGGTGATAAAAACCAACACTTAAAGAACATCCATGCTTCCAGCAATTTCCTCTTCTTAAATTAAGCATCTAGGAACAATTCCAATCCACATGTACACAACAGTATTAAGTTATCCTAGCAGTATAAACTTTTGTACTAGCAGTACCAACTACCTCCAGCAGTAGTAACTAAGCATGGCAGTACAAACGTGTTATACCAACAGTATTAACTCTGTCTTCATGCAACATATGAACCTCAAAATTCATCATGTCATCCACAACCCATCTTCTAACTAAAAGTTCATCTACAAACTGTACAACTTTAAACTATACCATCTTGCCTCCCCTAAACCAATGCAGCTATAAATTCATCATTCCAATGTTAACAATTAAGAAATTGAACCTGCTAACATCAAAAGCTTTGGTTAAAAGATCAGCTACATTGTCATCAGTGTGAATCTTTAGCACCTGGATAAGCTTCTTCTCATAAGCATCCCTAATGAAGTGGTGCCTAATCTCAATATGCTTTGTTTTGGAGTGAAACACTAAATAAGCTTTAAGGCTAAAACTGAAAAACCAATAGAAAGGTAGCAGACTTATGGGCTTATTTTTGGATAAGCAAAAGAACACTTATGATGAAATAGCTTGTACTTACTTAAAGCTAGAACTAAGAGCTTTCTAAATCTACTTTTGAAAACTATTTTGAAAGAAATTTGCTTAATGAAAAAGGTAAATGAAAATTGTTTGAACTCAGAATGCACTGAGTTTTGTTTTAGTTTTGAAAAGACAAATAGCAATTTTTAGCTTAAAAAAGATAAGAAAATGAACTTTTAAGACAAATAAGTTGAAAAAAATTGAAAGATGACTATAAGTATTGATAACTTAAAAATCAAGAACCTAACTCTAACCTTAGACCTCTGAAAATTAAACTAGAAACAGGCTATAGCCTGTTTTATTGCTGATGCAGTGTGCACCAAAAATGAACCTAAACCAAATTCTATCAAATGCATGCTTAATACTATGATTCTACTACTTTAAAACAAAACTTTGAAAGCTATTGATGCAATAAAAACAACTAAGAACCAGCTGAGCTATAAAATATTTAACTACATGAAACTATACTAACAGATTTAAACTAACTATTCTAAATGAACTCACAAGCTGATAAACTCTAATCCAAAACTTAAATTCTTACCTCATAAACTTCCAAATGAGATTTAAGATTAAAACAAAGGACTTAATAGCATTTGACAACACTAACTTAGTTAATGTTGTCTAGTACCAAACACCCATTTATTCTAATTAAATCTATAATTAGCTTATGAAACTCAAATTTAAACTTTAAACTAAAGATACCAGATGATAATCAGCTTATAATGACCCTAATGAAAATGTTTAAACATCTGAATAAGCAAAATTAAAAGGCTAATAGTAACTACCAATATTTTTGGAATTTTTTACTATTTTATAAAACTAACTAACAGATTAAGATTTTATCTAACTTATGAACTAGACAAGAATTAAACTAAAGAATTAAGCAACATTAAGCAAAGATGAACAGTAATAAGCAGATAAAAAGCAGATTTAATCTAAATTGAGAGATAAGATAGAATAATAAAGGACAGCAAAGAGAATAAAGAAAGGAAAAGGAAAAGGTACCTCCACCTCAGCTAAACAGAGGTGTATGCTCAAATGATCTTAAATAAACAAGCACCAGCTTGTTTAGAACAAGCTGGTAGGGGTCTAATAAGCCCTTTCCAAATTGGCTTATCATCCAATAAAAAAGCTGAGGTAATTTTGGAGTAGATTTTAGTAATAAAAAGCTCAACTAAGCTTTGAGAGCTTAGTTGAGTGAATAGCTAGCTTAATAGTTTTAAGAAATAGCTTATTAAACTTTAAAAGAGTATAAAAGAGCGTAATCAAAATAGTTTGAATCAAAGTAAAGCATTAAGTAGGAATTGAACAATACGAAAAGTAAACTTTTATTGCTGAAATGAACTGATTACAAGCTTAATGAAAAGAAAACCACATTTGAATTGAAAGACAATAAGTTAAAAGATAATAAAAAGCTGAATTAAAATAAGCTAAACTAAATTATCCTACTCCTACTCCTAGTTCTAATCACTACAATGCATATAGTACTCTCATTATCAATGTAGATCTTTATGTTCATGAAATTGAACCTATAGTCTAACATTTGATTTTGAATCCACAATACCTGCCCACATCAGTTGGCAGCAACAACATACTCTGCCTTTGTAGTAGAAGTAGCCACAATTGTCTGCTTCTTGTACTGCCATTTATCAAGACTCTGCCCACCTCCTGTTGTGGATTTCCTGTCAAGATTTGCTCCAGCATAGTCACTATATGAGTAGGCTTCTAGGTCAAATGATGACATTCTAGGATACTAAAGGCCCAGTTTGGGTTTGCCCTTGAGGTACCTAAAGATTCTCTTCACAGCATTAAGATAGGAGGTCCTTGAAGTTACCTGAAACCTAGAATACGCACAGACTACAAACATAATATCAGGCCTAGAAGCAGTCAAGTACATTAAAGAGCCAATCATGGATCTATAAAGATGTACATCCACATCAGCAACTTCTTTATCCTTGGTCAAAGACTTTTGGGTCTCAATTGGAGTACTGGCAGTATTCACACTAGCAAAATCAAATTTCTTTAGGATCTCTGCAACATACTTATCCTGACTTATAAAAATACCATCTTCTTTTTGTTTGACTTGTAATCCAAGAAAGAATGTGAGCTCTTCCATAGAACTTATCTGAAATCTACTCTTCATCAATGCCTCAAACTCATCACACCAAGACCTCTTTGTAGAACCAAAAATAATATCATCCATATAAACCTGTACTAACATGATATCATTTTTGTCCTTCTTGATAAAAAGAGTCTTGTCAATGGTTCCTCTTCTGTATCCACTCTTCAACAAGAAAGTAGATAAAGTAGCATACCAGGCTCTGGGAGCTTGGTGTAAACCATACAAAGCTTTCACAACCTTGTAGACCTTCTTAGGGAACTTAGGATCTACAAAACCAGGAGGTTGAGATACATACACCTCCTCATCAATTGTGCCATACAAGAAGGCACTCTTTACATCCATCTGATAAACTATGAATCCCATATAAGAAGCAAAGGCCAAAAAGATCCTAATAGCTTCAATCCTAGCCACAGAAGCAAAACCTCATCATAGTCTACCCCTTCCTCCTGTCTATATCCCTGGGCAACCAACCTTTCTTTATTTCTAACCACAACACCTCTTTCATCCTTCTTATTCCTGTAGACCCATTTAGTCCTAATTTCCTTCTTCCCATAAGGCAAATCTATAAGAATCCATACCTTTTGAATCTTGAATTGCAACAGTTCTTCCTGCATAGCATCAACCCAACTTTCATCTTTAAGGGCTTCAGATATCTTCTTGGGTTCAATTTGAGATAGGAAGCAAGCAAATAAACAATGCTGGAAATCCTTGTGATTATTTCTTCTCTGCTTTTGAATATAACTTACAAAAGCATGGGCTCCAGAACTTTTGTGTACTTTGCTCCTTGTCTGAACTGCTGATTTTGGATCTCCAAGAATTTGAGTTGTAGGATGAATAGAGTGTATCCTTGAAGTGGGAATAGGACTAACATTCACAGTGGATTCTAAATTAGTGAAGTCAGCCACTGCACCCTCATCATCATAAGATGCATTGGTAAAAATCCCATCACTTGGATTGTCATAAATATCCTCAAGAGCAGGTATTTGAGAATCATCTTGGTCAGTGATGTTTAGAGCAGGTCCACCAGTACTAAAAACATTTAAAGGACTGTCAGTACTAACTGGTGTGCTAGCAGTATTAACTGTGTTAGTACTGGTAGCCCTAGCAGCTCCTGCTTGAAGAAGCAAATCCTCAGTATCTTGAGCAAACTCCTTTCTAAGAGCTTCAGCTGCATCATTAGCTTCCTTTTCTTGTCTTTTAAGCCTTTCAAGTTCTTCTAAAAATGCTTGATTCTCCTTATCTACTGGCTCCTCATTTGTCTTTAAACCAGTATCTCTATTAGGCTTTTTACCTTCATTCTTTACTTCTGAGCTCTTGATTGTTGAAGTATAAGAAGAATATATTGGCAGTACAAAGTATTCTTGAGCAGGGTCAGCTTTCATTTCAGAATTTCCTGTATCAATATTATCTTGTGTACCTGCACTATGATTAGCTTCTTATGGACCTGCAGTTTTGTTAGCTTGATTCTCTTATCTCACAGGCTGCTAATTCACTGAATCAGTTAAATAATCAAGATCAAATAGCCAATTAGGTCCTTTCCTTACAACATATGGTTTATTTTCTAAAAAGTTTATATGCAGGTTTTCTTCAACTCTCTTGGTTTCTAAATTGTATACCTTAAAAGCCTGGCTATTTAGGGAATACCCAACTAAAAACCCTTCATCAAACTTCCCCAGATGGTCAATGGTATTCAAGATGGTCACATGGCACCCAAAAGGTCTTATATAGCTTATGATTGGTATTTTACCAGTTATAAGTTCATAAGGTGTCTTATTTTAAGGCCTGGTCGCTAATACCCTATTAAGGACATAACCAGCAGTACTAACTACTTCAGCCCAAAAAGTGTTAGGTAAAAATAAATCTGCTAGCATTATTCTAGCAGCCTCAATAAGGGTCCTATTCTTTCTCTTAGCAACTCCATTTTGTTGTGAAGTTCTGGCATTACTGTATTCTGTCTTTATCCCTTTTGACCCACAGAATTCAATAATGTCCATGTTCTTGAATTTCGTACCATTATCACATCTAATAGTTTTAACCTTTTGATTTAATTGGTTCTCTATTTGTCTTATAAAGTCCTTAAGGATTCCACTAGTTTCATTCTTAGTTCTTAAAAAGAACACCTAACTAAACCTGCTGTAATCATCAGTGATAACCAGACAATAAGTCTTATGGTTTATGCTCCTTACAGATGTGTATCCAAATAAGTCCATATGTAAAAGCTGTAAGGGCTGACTAATAGAGCTTACTATTTTGGCCTTACAGGAGGCTTTGTGTTGCTTTCCTTTTTAACAAGCAACACAGGTGTGGTCATTTTGAAAAAACTTTGAATGTAAACCTCTTACAAGGTTTCCCTTTACAAGTTTGTTTAAGTTTTTAAAGTTAACATGACCCAAACTCCTATGACATTTGTTAGATTCATCAACTATGGCCTTTGTAATCAAACAATCTAAACCTCCAAAAAGAACAATGTTCTCTAAGTAGAAACTATACATATTGTTTTGTCTAGGGATTCTAAGTAATACTTGATTTTCATCAGACAACTTAAAGTCAGAAGACAACGCAAGACATTCAGTGTCAGTGAAGACAACCTTGTTCTTCTTGTCACACATCTGTGACACAGAAAAAAGATTGAAATGCTGTAGTTCTTTCACAAAGCACACATCCTCAAAATCTAACTTTCCTATTTTTATTTTACCTTTATCAGTTATGTAACCTTTACTACCTCCAAAAGCAACAAGGCCACCATTATAGTCTTGATATTCAGCAAGGTAGGACTTGTTTCCAGTCATGTGCCTGGAACATCCACTATCAACAATTCCTTTATTCTTTAAAGCTCTTTGTGGATTATCCTCAGTGTCTGGGCCTGAATTGTTATACGCCATCAAAGCAAAGTTCTATTGTTTATCCTCTGCATGACCAGTCCAGTCAACACCTTCTCCATCAAGAGTTACCAAAGCTTTAGGTTCCTCCTGTTTTCCAGGTCTCCTCCCATTGTCTTTTGCTCTATATCCAGTGTTCCTTGCATCTCTTCTTCTGCTTTCTTGATTTCCTTTTGATCTGCACTCTCTAGAAAAGTGCCCTATGTTATGGAAATTGAAGCACTCAACTTTGGTTTTATCAAAGCCAACTGGTTCCTTGGCATCAAACTGCAGCCTTTTCCATGTATTCTTGTAAAAATTCTTTAGTCTCATTGAGATCATGAATACTTGCCATTTCAAGTCCATCTCTTCTAAATCAAACTCATCAAGCTGCTCTAGATCTTCATGTTCCAAATGTGGACCACTGGATTAATTAGCAAAGAATGAGTACATGAGTTCATCAGTGTATGATGAAGAATTTTCCCTTTATGAGTTGTAGCCAGAAGGAGTAGAAACACCATAAGCAATAACATCATTAGTACTGCTAGTGCTTTCAGAAGAAACAAAGGCGACATTCTGTGCACTAGAAGATGATCAAGTAGAGCCTTTAACATCAGACTCAAAGACTCTAAGATTGTTATAGAGATCATCAAAACTAAGACTGTCCACTCCTGGCTTGGTCCTCATGACTAAGGATACATGGGACAAGGAAGAAGGTAAAGACCTAAGGAACTTCTGATTGGCATCTTCAGTGGAGACACTTGCACTATGAATTTCAAGTTGACTCAAAAGACTCTGAAATCTGTTATAAACTTTGTGCAGTCCTTCTGAGTTGGATACAGAAAAGCCTTCAAACTGTTGCTTTAAAATGTATTTCTGCATCTTCTTTTATTCATCATTGCCACCAAATCTGGATTTGATACCATCCCACATATCTTTAGCACCAGTCATCTTGTGAAATTTTGGTAAATGGTCTTCTGGTAAAGCCATAAGCAAGGTGGTCCTTGCTTTTCTTTCTCTTTCTCTGGCTAAAATTTCTTCAGCAGTTTTAGGAGGCAGAACCTTTATTACTCCATTAGTATCTGTTGAGACACTTACAAGACCATTTCCTTTTTGTATGACTTCCTATATAGGATAGTCTTTATGGCTCAAGTAATGTTCCATTTTCATGGCCTAAATGTCATACTCACCTTTCTTCATAATAAGGAGTTTAATGGTTGACACAGTGTGAGGGGCTTATTGTGTTGGTGTTTGTGGTGGTGGTGGTGGTGGAATTTCATCATATGATCATGCTATTAAATAGATCTGAAAGGTAAAAGTTTGTAACTGATGTGTTTTGGTTCTTCTTACTCAGAGTTTCTCAACAAGCTCTGATACCACTTGTTGATCCCAATTTGAATAGATATTTCTAGCCTGTTAAGGGTGGTAGCCAATCTGGATAGATCCAAACTAACTACAAGAGAAACAATGACTATGAACAATATGAGTTATGTGGAAACTAACTTATACTGCTAAGAAGAACAATGAATAAAACAGAACTTTGATTACTATTAACCTGCTAGGTTACAGATTACTAACTATATATATTGGTGAAACTTCTATATGAAACTTATATCTAACTAGTGTCCTAGGGTTCCTAGGGTTCCTTTTGTACACTAAGGTAACCCTAATGGGCTTACAAAACGCGTTATGTGATCATGCATATCTATTCCTAATATATCTCATGCATATCACATAAGCAGTACTAACATTCTATACTAACAGTACTAATACAAAGCTATCAGTACTAAGTGACTATCTTTTAGTACTGACAGTACTAACTATAACCAGCAGTACTAATACTACAATTGGCAGTACTAATGACTTAGTTAATATCCTTCAATCTTCACTAGCAGTATAAATCTTCACTAGCAGTACTAAGTCCTTTGAGCAGTACTAACTTGTAGAAGCCCTTTAATTCCCAACATTGGGATTTTGGTTTAAAGGTGTTTTTAAGTTAAAAATGTTTTTGGGTATGAAACGATAGGGAGTATCACCCCTTAAATATCAACAAAGAATTTAATGCAATTGACTGTCCAAAGACAATACGTATACTGTAATAATGAGTTGCTGACCGTTTCTCACACGGCTAGATACATCACATTTAATTTGTAGAATTTATGAAAACAATACGGTAGGGTAGACAAAGTTCAGGGACCAAGTATGCAATAATAAAAATAAGTTTGGGGACGAACAAAACATCGTAACTCTACATATTAACTGGTGATAATGAAACGTCATGACCGTTAAGGGTTATGAAACATCATAACCCTTAACACAAACTCTTATACAAATTAACACGCTAGATCAAAAGGTTCATCTTCCAAAACAAACATGAAACGCAAAAGCATAGAAACTGCAAAAATGGATCTCGAAGGTTTAGAAACGGGTTCATCTTCCGAAACAAACATGAAGCGCAAACGCATAGAAACTTCAAAAATGGATCTTGAAGGTTCAGAAACGGGTGGTCATCTACAAGAACTAGAACAAGCCGAAAAATCCAAAAAATATTCTCTTATGTGGGTTGTGCAAATGGAAAGAGAGGTTGCGAACGACAATCAAATAGCACGAAAACTGTTGGATGTTGTAAAAGATGGTGACAAAAGTTTGAAAAAAAAGCGGGGAATTATTGACAAGTTAAAGGTTAAAAAAGGTATGCGTGCATGGAGAGCTGTTACTTTTTACAGGGAAGTTGAACATCGCGAGATGGATATGTGCCAACAATTAATGTTGCACATCAATGAAACTCAGATGCGTACCTTTGAAAAAAGGGAATTTGTTGAAGCCATGAAGAAACTTTAAATGAATGATGTTGTTATTTTATTGTGTTTTGTGTTGTTCTTTCGCATGTTATTGACAGTAAAGTAATATCATTAAATCATGACTTATACATCATCGCATAGTTTTGTGTTGTTCTTCAGCATTGACTACTTTTGTATGTTGATGTTTGGATAAGTTAGACTTTTACATGTCAATTTGGGTTACAATGACCCAGGTTAGGAACCAATAGGGGATATTTGATTATCCTTCCTTCTATTTGATCAACTTGGGTAGTTTAGAAAAGAATACTACTTTGACTACTTCTTAATCAACATCATAACAAACAATACAAATCATTTGAAAATCTTATAATATGGTAACAACCATAATCACATACTCAAAAACGACTAAACAAGTCAACCACTGCAAACCAAATACCAACCAAAACCTAAAATAGTGTCCCTAGATTCATCTTACTTACAAAGGTATGCTTCTCATGAACACTAAGATGGGATTCATCCATCATCATCTGGAGACACGTCATCTTATACAAATCATGCTTTTGTCCACATCTCAACAAATGAACAGTTTCCTTCGCCACATCTTTACAACTTAACCTCTCAACCTCTTTTACCACGTCTTTGCTTTCTTTAACAAAGTTAGATACCTCCTCACATAGATCTCTAAACTTCTCCTCAAGCATCAACTCAGTCTCCACTTATCTCTTGATAAAGACTTTGTATCCTTTGCAATCTCCTCGATACATGCCATTTTTTTAAAAAGAGTAGGATTGTAACGATTTATTTATAGGGTGGCAATCGGGTTTTATGACAAGTTGAGTGGAAAAGGGAATAGGCAAGAATATATAGAGGCAGCAAGAAAAAAATATACATGAGTGACCAAACGCGCGAGCGCTAAACGACAAAAATGGGAACAATAAACGTTACTGTAGTATACTAAGGGGCAGGGACCAAACGTGCAACTAAAAATAATTGTGAAAAGACGATTGTGCCCTTCAACAGAAAGGCGACATGACCTGGATAACGACGGAGATAATCGTCGTTATGCATAACGAGGCTCCAGGGACCAAATGGGTAAGCACAATGTCAAAAAGGGACCCCGTATGAGAGTCCCCATTATCTAGGGACCAAACGGGAAAACAGGGTGACGTTCAGGGACCAACGGTGTAATTTAACCTAAATTATATTTACTTAAGTATCTTCTTAGGTAATAAGTTTTTACACTTGTTAAATATATTACTTTAAAAAATGATTAAGTACATACGATGTGAGTGAATTTTCACATCTTGGCCTATTACATAGGTGGAAAGCTTACATAATAAAGATACAACTACCTCCACTAAAAAGGAAACACAACTAACCACTATAATTCATTTGATCTAAAACTAAAACAAATATAACTACGCCTAATTTTACCATTCGTTCTTCAGTTAAGTCTTCGCATTCCTCATCATCGTCATATCGGGTTATCATCATAATCGTCTTTCCAACACTCAAATAAACTCTTCCTCCCCGTTCCACCTCCGCTTTTTGAAGAGCCTGAATCCTTAGAACTTCTTGATGCCATGAAACTCACAGTTTTGTTATCATCTTCTTCCATGACATTCTCGTTATAATTTTTCTCATTATCCAAGTTAACATCTTTACTATTTCTTGCATTCACATCGTCACATTTTGAGATACTGAAACACTGGGAACAACCTCAATATTCTTTTCAACCATATTAAGAACATTTAACGAATTCAATGTCATAATTTTTGTACCACTTGAACTAGCCACATCAACCATGAATTTCGTGTGGGAAAACGTAAGGGTAATTTTAAATTTTCATTAACAATTAAACAGAAAACATGCAGCGGAATAATAAAATCCTTACAACAGTTTTTCGCAAGCCAGCGATCCATATATGTTTTATGTCTAATCAAAATAAACACAAAAACTATGTGTACCTTGTTTGGAGTGGGAGATCGGACAGAGATCTACAATTCAAGGAAGAACTCACGACGATACACACTAGCCCTCAAGCAATCACAACAGATGTGCTAGCGGTTAGTCAATCCTTGGAAACACGTATAATCATATTATATAAGATCAAACAAATGGTTTGTTTGTTCTTGTTGTACGTCATGGCCAAAACAAAAGGAAAGGGATGAGAGAACTAGGGTTTTGGTTTTCTGAATTAACAGATACTGAATGAAATAATAACTCTTGTATTTATAGGCTATTTGGATAATCATCAAAATCAAATAAAGATAATTATCAAATAAATAAATAAAAGATCGATTATTTATAATACAATTAACATATTATTCAAAATAATATCTTATCCTTAATTAAACCAAAGACCAAAAGCCTGACCCAATACCCACAAGGGGCGGCCGACCGTGGGCCCCACAAAGGGTGCACCACTTGTTTGGGCTTCCGCCCAAACTCGCTCTCTTCTATTTAATTAAGTCCCACTTAATTAAGTCCGGTTCATTTAAGTGACCATTTATATATTTACAATTAATATATAAAGATGTGATCTCAAGCTATTATGTGTGACCTAAATGAATCATATATTACCAACAGTATTTAATCTCACTTACTATGCACATAATCCTACAAACTCCTACTTGTGCATGGTAATCCTAAAGCGACCAAATACCAAACAGTCAACCGTCTAGCAACGGACTTAATTGTCATCCAATAATACAGACTTGTTATGTCCGCCGATAGAACCAAACAACTGATCATTAACTCTTAATTATTTATGATTTTACTAATACTCATTTTCCCTTTCTTCCGATATGTGTTAGTTAGAGACATGGATTAAGCAATCTCAAATCACTAACACATGATTCTTGATCTAGAATTAACATATAAACGTTGGCCACAACAAGTAAATCATTTATAAACGAACACTTTTTGGATCATAGAAAGTGTACGTCACTCACGGTTATTTACAATGTAATGTCGAGTCTTGTATGTTTACTTATTTATGTATTATATACCCTTCACCCTATCTTAAGCTTACCACGTACCACTCCCTTCCCTATATAAGGAAGGTTAGATGGTAGGGTGAAGGGTGGTGAAATACTATTTCTCTAATATAATCTTACCATCTTTCTTTAATCTCTCTATCTCTCTCTAAGTTTCACCCACTCTCTCTCTAAACTCTATCTCATCTTATGTTAATGATATAGAAATTGTATATTCTACAATTGGTATCAAGAGCCATGGGATGATTTAGTGGTATTTTGTGTGTGTTTTACATCTTTTTGTCACGATTTGTTTTTGCGATTTACATTGTTGTTAGTATTTTCTAATTGCTTGTGGTTTAACTACAAGAGTTTGATAACTATCAAAGTGTTTATCTTCAAATTCGAATTAGACAATAAGAGGTAGACATTTTTTTAAACAGTGAGCTATTTCGCATTTCATAAAAAGTGATTTAAATATTGTCATTTGCGATTTAAGAAAAAGCAAAATAAGTGGTTTGCGATTTACTCATTTATGATTTAAGTGATTCTGTAATTTATAAAGGGGTTACACACTTGGTCTAATTGATCTAAACAATCGTACGGACCGGGCAAAGGTGTGTAACTTAACATTTTGCAATTTTTTGAATCTCGAAAATACATTTTTGCGATTTAACACTTGCAATTTAGATCGAGGAAATAATTTTTTAGGTTTAGAAATTTGCGAAATAGCAATTTGTGATTTACTATTTGCGATTTAGCCTTAATAGTTATTTCGCATGTTGGAATTTTGCAAAAAGCGATTTAGAAATTTGCAAAATAGAATTTGTGATTTAAAGTATTGTCTTAACTCTTGTGTTTTTGAAACTGATTTGCGATTTAGAAATGCAAAAAAGCGATTTAAGATCAAACTTCAATTTGCCATTTAAAGTTTCCAAAAGCGATTTAAGTCTCATTCACATTTTGCAATTTAAGTATCTCATTTGTGATTTGAGAAAGAGAGTTTGTGGTTTGCCCTATTTCACTTATCATTGGATAGTTAGACTTCAAAGATCAAGAATTTACAGACATGGAGGACTTTAAACATCAAAAGTAACATACTTTAATACTTAATCACTTAAAACAACAATAATAACACAACATAACACTTCCTAATCATTGCATTGATCATTACTAATATCATTTCATAACAAATCAATTCAAAATGACAACAATGGCTCAAAATGTTATTGCTGCGGGTGCTGAGAACCGACCCCCAATGCTTGAGAAAGGCATGTATGATAGTTGAAAGATACATATATGGCTTTATATCAAAGGAAAAGAGAATAGTGATATGTTAATTGATTCCATCGAAAATGGTCCTTTCAAGTTCAAGAAGGAGATCACTATTCTAGGTGTTAATGGTGCTCTAGATCAGAAACATCAACAAAAACTAGCAGATCTCTCTCCTGAAGAAAAGATAAGGTACAATTATGATATCAAAGCTACAAACATCATTCTTCTCGGAATACCAGTTAACATATACACTTTTATCAATGATTTTCAAACTGCAAAAGAGATATGGTATTGGGTCAAAGAATTGATGGAAGGCACGAAGCTGGCACTTCAAGAACGTGAGTCCAAGCTATATGATAAGTTTGATAGATTCACATCTAAGCCAGGAGAATTGATTCACTCGTATTACTGGAGGTATGCTAAGTTGATCATTGACATGAACATCATCAAGATGACAATGAAACCCATTCAAGTCAATACGAAGTTTGTGAATCATTCTTCAGTCAGAGTGGAGTCAGTTTGTCACAGCTACTAAGCAAGCTAAAGATCTGCATAATGTCAACTTTGATCAATTGTATGCATTTCTAAAACACGAAGAGAATGATGCAAAAGAAGTTCGAGAAAAAAGACAATGACATCCGGATTAACTTGCTTTACTTGCTAACAACTACAATACACCTCCATCGTACAATAGTTCAAGATCACATTACAATCCATCAGCTGATTACCATCCTTATCAACCATATCACACAGTTCCAACATATCAACCAATCCACTCATCTCCTCCACAACAGAGCTATGCACCACCTATTGTTTAACAACACCTACCTGCTCAGTCAACACAACTTGATTCAGGATTTGTTTTTTCATCATTCCTTCTAACCAATGATCTAATATCTAGTCTTACTAAAGCTATGATGTTTCTCAACACTGTTATGAACTCAAAATTTCTACTAACCAATAGCCAACTCAGAATGTCATCCAATCCAAGAACTAAAGCTACTATACAAGATGGTTGAGTTACTGTAAAGAACATTTAAGGACGTCATGCTCAGGGTTATGGAGTTAATACAGGAAAGAGCCAAGCTATGGTTGTCAACAATATTATAGAAGTGCAAGAAAATCAATCAAGGGTAATTAGGTGTTATAATTTCAAGGGTGAGGGTCATATAGCTAAGCAATGTACTGCCAAGAAGCGAGTGAAAGACTCATAATGGTTTAAAGAGAAGTGATTGATAATTTTTAAACCACACCTTTATATATATAATATATAATGAAATATAAAATATATATAGTAAGAATAGTCTAAAAGCACAATCAATAAAACCGAGAAGTAGTATAGAATGTTCCCGGGTCGTTTATCCCCAATGAGGCTGTGCTGGAGAATCGATACAGTCGGAAGATTGGAGTTTGAATGAGAGAAATGATTTGAAAGTGTGGAAAGCTAAGTTAAACAATAACAAACAAAAACGATTAAGAAAAACCTGCAAATTATGAAATTAGGCTGAAAAACGAGAGCACGAATCCCGAACAAGGGGTCAAAAACCTAAAATCTTAAAAATTAACTCTACAAAGAAATTTTTTACTTCTAAACTACTCTAGGGAACTAATAATGAAGAATGAAAAAGACTAGACTGAAAACGGAGGTCGTTTGACCAAAAAACGAGTCAAGTCAAGATCCGTACCCGAGCCCCGTTCTTTAAAAATCAAAAGTTTGCAAAATTAACCCTACGAAATTTTTTCTATTTTCCCTACGTAAAATATGACTAAAGAAAATTTCCTAAAAAAGAAAAATATTTATTATATTTTTGCATTTTTCATCATTTTTTTTATTTTATTTTATATTATTTTTTTTAAACATTGGGAAAACGTCTTTTTGAAAAATTCAAGTATAAATTTGAACTAAGTCTAAAGTTTTTGCTATATACTACATAAAAATTATTGATTTAAGTTTAATTTCCAA
>BQNB010014628.1:0-74745 GCA_026074375.1 Tanacetum coccineum
TCTACATTTCCTACCATACAAAGCTTCAAACGGAGCACACTGATTGCTCAATTGATAACTATCACCAAAATCGATAACACATGCCCTCATTATATCCTCCAAGGTCTGAATCATGCGTTTACTTTGTCCATCCGCTTGAGGATGCTAAGCAGTACTCAAATCCAATCGCGTCTCTAACACTTCCTATAGCATCTGTCAAAACAACGAGGTAAATCATCTATCTCAATCTGAGTTGATAGTCACCAAAATTCTATCCCTTTATTTATCTTGTCAATATACATCCTTGCCAACTTCACATCTTGAAATCTTCTTTTATAGCTAGAAAATGAGCTAACTTGGCCAGTCTATCAACCATCACCCAAATCACATCATACTCACCACTTTGACCTTTGAAATTTAGTGATAAAATCCATGGTGATTCCATCTCATTTTCACTCAAGTATCTCAGGCTATTGCAGCAAGCTAAAAGTCTTTGACATTGCAGCCCTCACCTCTTAAACAAATCCGACAATTGCTAACATAGGTAGCTATATCCTTTTCTACACGTGGCTACCAATACATGTCTCCAAGATTATAGTACGTCTTATCTACTCTCGGATGTACCAAGTATCTTGATGCATGGGCCTCATCCATTACACTTCCTACCAATAGAACCTAAATTCGATCCATAAAGTACAACTCTCGTCTCCTTTTCTTTCCATCTGTGGATCTAAACCATGTAGCCTTTCTGCGAGTACGTTCTCTTGCTTGAACGCCTCACTTTGGGTTATGAGTATCATTCCTCTTACTCGTCTTGATTTCACTCTCTCCTTCCTACACAACGCATCACCCACTACATTCGCTTTATCGGAGTATGACATAATCATTCTTCAAAGTCTGAAAAGCCTCTTCTTGTTCTATGCTCCACTCATACTTCTGATTCCTCTCAGTTAGAGAAGTAAGGGGGTTCAACAATCTTAAAAAAAATTCATGATGAACGTCGGTAGTAACCTGACAATCCTAAGAATAATCATCCCATTCCTTACTGCCTCACTCTTACTCGGGTCTACGTGAATATGTTATGGTTAACCACATGACCAAGAAAATGCACTTTTTCCAACCAAAACTCACACTTATAAACCTTAGCATACAACTTCTCCTTCCTCAGTGTCTCCAACACTAACTTCAAATGAACTTCATGTTCCTCCTTTGACTTTGAGTAGGCCAGAATGTCATCAATGAATACGATGACAAACCTACCTAAGTGCGGTTTTCAAACCCGGTTCATTAAGTCCATGAAGACCGCTGGTGCATTGGTTAACCCAAAAGGCATAACCATAGGCTCAAAATGTTTGTATCTCGTTCGAAATGCGGTCTTTGGAATGGCATCCTCATGCACTCGTAGCTGATGATAACCTGACCGAAAATCTATTTTTAAGAAACGACACGCTCCTCGTAACTGATCAAACAAGTCATTAAACCTAGGGAGTGGATAAGGATTTTTAACAGTTAATTTGTTCAACCCCTATAATCAATACACATGCGAAAAGAATCATCCTTGTTCTTAACAAATAACACCGGTGCTCCCCACAGAAAATGACTAGGTCATATGAAACCCTTGTCTTCCAACTCTTGAAGTTGTTCAAACAATTCTTGCATTTCTGAGGGTGTCAAATGATATGTAGACTTCACGACTGGCGTCGCTCCAGGAACTAAGTCTATACGGAACTCAACTTGTCGCTGCGGGTATATCAGTAAAATCACGCACTATAGGTATATCACTTATCCTGGATTAATCTACCTTAGCGTTCATTAGGGATTTGGCGGCTCCCAAAGTACGTTCCCCATGAACTCGAAGTATCTCATCACTTTCCAACGGTATCCTAACCACCGTCACATGACATACTATCACAAACTTCCTCTTGGACAACCAGTCCATTCCTACAATCACATCAAAGCTTCCACAACTCAACGGTATCAACGAACTCCAAGGGTTATGAACAATCGAATAGGATAACAAATTAATATCGAGTCAAAGGCTAGAATGCATATAGGAGATTCCTCATATGAAAATATACGTGGATCAAATGACATAAGAATCCTTTGAAAGAAACGATACGTATATGCACCGAGTGAAAACGCAACGAAAGACAATCAACAAGCGTACCACGACAAATGAACACAAAAAAATATCAATACGAAAGACGAAAATTCTTATACCAATTATGGACTTTACTCGAAAGGTCAAAATAAATAATGTTTTTTTAAAAATCAATTTAAACTAAGAAAGACACTTTAAGTATAAAAATCATTTTAAATAATAAATAAAATTGTCTTAAATGTAATCTTTATAAAATTCATTCTGGTTGTATAAAAAATCAGTATGGTTATTAATGGTGTATCGTACCTTACAATAGGAATCACTTTAAAACAGGATTTTTATAAAATAAAATAAAATCTATTTGCAAGATCAATTTATACACAGTTTTCTCTATACTCAATCACATTACTTCTAATGGGTTTTTTATAATTAGAAATCAATTATAAAATATGTTTCTCAAACAAAGGACTCATAATACCAAACAGGGATCGTAAATTAGTACTGACCTACTAACCTAATGCCATTGTTTGTTAAATGAAAAAGAAATACCAGGAAACCATATCTATCATAAAATCAAACGAAATCGTACAAGTAACTCATGCAAGACGTTTACTAATACCCAAAAGAAAATAGTAAAGGTTCTTATCCAACATACAATCAACAAAGCAAACCTAAAAACATCTAATACTAACTCGTCTCAAACGTGTTACGAAAAAACAAGGATATAACAAAGAAGTGAGTAATGATCCATACTAATATGTTAGATCAATTAGTGCTTAAAAGAGACATTTGATAATTATAAGAGTAATCATGCAATCGACAGGAAAACTACGAATATGCCTATATCGAGAGAGCAGATACGAATCAAATATTGAACAACGTGAAACAATCATATTTTAATAATAATTATATTACTTGGTATCCTTAGAATGTAGATGAGAAGAGAATACTTACTATCTATTACAACTCAATTTAACAGATCCTCCAATTTGGTAAGAGAATAATTCTTAACATTACTACCATCTTATTCTGGTTTAAAATATAATAAAACATATTACACTACCACCTTAAAACCATACACATATAAATATCAATCATGGTCATAAGGTTTCGTGTGTGATTGGCTTTATAATTTATGTTGGCCACCATAATTTATAAGTGCCTCATTTCAGGGACGGAACAAGGACCAAATTATAAACTGGGTGGCAAATTTTTTTTGAATCGTAGCATTAGAAGCACTTTGTTCGATGGAACGGGTGCTTTATGATACATTTAATAAAAATGATGTTTTTTTTCAAAATTAACACTAAATAAAATTAATTTCATAGGCTTTCACCGGGCTACCCGCGGGAACCCCCTGTTCCGTCCCTGCCTCATTTTCACAGTGACATTATTCCAAGATACTATTTCAATCATAATTCACTTATAAGCAATATAAGCACAATATACCACAATTGCACATCTTAAACCACTCCAACTTAACATATATAGGATGCTTCATCAAATAACTTTAATTATTCAAAATAAAATCGAAATCGACATAAAGGAACAAAGTCTCGCAAACAATTCCCAAAATACAAAATATCGAAAGAAATATTCAATAACAACATGACAGGTAAAGACGGATAAAATCATATGTTGGGCTCGCTGGGTTTGACTTTGCCTTCGCAAGAATCACCCAACTTTGCGTGTCAAGCCCTATTACGCGCATCCGATAAACGATCAACTATCCTATCTCCTTTAGTTCCACAAGAGGCTCCTTATAACGCTTAAGTCCAGTTGGGAAAATTGGGTTCATCCAACGAGACTTCTTATAGGTGAGGAAATAATAGCTAAAATACTAAGAAAGTAATACATATCATATCAGATAATGATAGGCAAAATAACTAAAATGACAACTTAGCAAAATACGAGATATATAAGCTATGCAAAAATAGAGGGGAAGCATAGCAGTTATAAGCATCAAACACTTAAGCCCTAAATGAATCTACATGAAGGACCCCTAGGTTATAGTCTAGGCTCAACCACCTCTTCTCTATAATCCATTGGCTATGATACTAATTGTCACACCCCGCCAAGGTGGAAACGCGAGGCGCGACGAGAATGGGAATCATCACAACACATTGCGTCCTTAATATAGAGAACTAACATGCATAAAATACAAGGTTATTAGAAACAAGCAGTGTCATGAAAATACCCAAACACATCAACAAAATCCAAAAGGAGTCTGACATTGAAATGAAGGCAGTTCATGTCAACGTCATGACATGCAAAAAATTCATACATCTAAAAAATAATGATATCTAAGGTTAACTAAGCTTTCACCAGCTGTCTACAGTCATCTAGCCACTTCCTAACTTTAATTCATCCTGTTGAATACCTAAAAATGTTGCTTATGCGTCAACACTTGGGTGGTGAGAAACATAGGTTTTCAGATACATGTATTCAATCCAATTCCAAAATCATTAATCGAATTACTGTGATTATAAAACAATACTTTCGCATGACAATTATGCTAACTAACATACAAGCTACATGTTATTTCAATCCAATACTATTATTCAACTCAAGAGAAGACCTCAATCGCTTTGGATCACTCTAAATCTTTCCCCTCTTGCTCAGGCAAAAGGATACCGCAGTAACCATCTGACTAGGCAACATCTCAATATCCACATCACATAACCAAATCTCTTTCCTTATCGCTAAGCCATGGATTTACCGCAAGATCCAACTGACTAGGGAAATAATACATCATTATATATCACATAACATGTGACATAACGCATATCAGTCAAATAATCAAGTCCATGCATTTACAATAACACATAATCACAACAATTTAAAAAAATATTTCAAACCACTTGCATCTTTCGATCGCATAGTTTAAAAAAAATTAAAAAGCTGGGACTATGTTAACTCACCTGACTGCTCATAACGTTCTTCAATTCCTATTCACGTAACTATACAAATAATATAAACACGGTTACACGCAACAAGCTAAAAGCATAGTACATGTAAACACTAATATGATCGGTTGTCTAAGGGTTTGTTTTACCAATCAGGGGTCACCCGGACACCATTCCATCTTAACCATTCTCAATTAACCCATTTCATAGATAACTATATTATTGATTCAATAATGCAGATTCTTTGTATGTATCTTTACTCTCTTAAAAATCTTACTTGCTGACCTTCATAAATTATACCAAAAATCATCTAAGTTCATTTATGAGTTTAATAACTAACTTAGGATTCTCAAGCTCACATTACATGTGCAACTATCCTAAATAAAATCTAACTTCAAAACTGTCCCAATTCGGATCTGATTGCACACTAAAATGTATTGGCCCTAAATTACCATACTTAGAAATACAAAAATCAGAAGTATCCTTCTAGAGTTTATTTATTATTCATAATGATATTAACCACTGTAGATTCACATGGGATTGGCCAATAGGGTGCGTTTGATGATGTATAACTCTGCCCATATGTACTTTGCCCCTTGAATTGTCCTTTATATCCCCCAATTGGTAAAAGCCCCATGATTTTAACCAGTGGTTAATTTGGGGAAGGAGATGAACAGTAAAACTGTTTCTCCTGCCCCTTTTTAACTTTATAAAGGGTGCGTTTGATTATTTGACCCGGTCGTGTTTTTGTTTGACTTTGGGTTTTAAAAGGGAAATAGGCCTTGGGTTGGGAAATGGTTGGGCCAGGTATTGGTTATAAGAATAGGTTGTTTTTAGGATTTATTAGTTAACGGGTGTTAACTTATTTTAGGAATTTAGGGACCACTTTTGTATTTTGGGATAAGATGAGGGACTGAATTGGAAACTTTTGAGATTTTTGGCTTTTTGTGAGTTTGAATTTAGTTAACCAAAGGTTGATTGAAGTTAACCATTGTAGCATTCTCACGGCTCTTTGCGTGCTCTTTCATTCTCGTGTTCGTGTTTGTCTGGTTTTTTGATCGTTTTCTTATGATTTTTACTTTATCCGTACCTACACAATAAGAAAGACAAAACAAGCAATGTACAAGCCTTTTATGCACTGTTTTGGTCTTTTAAGGGTCTATTTTGAAATAAAATAGATATGTGTTTTCACACATATCACTAAAGCACCAACAATATTTATGGATTTGATAAATAGAGTTTATAGGCCGTATCTTAATAAGTTTGTGGTATCTTAATCTACTCTAAGACTCAAGAAGAGCATGTAGAACATTTAAGGTTAGTCTTGGGACTGCTCAAAAAGGAGAAACTGTATGCTAAGTTTTCTAAGTGTGAATTCTGGCAAAGAGAAGTACAGTTTCTTAGGCACGTGATAAATGGTAATGGAATTTATGTGGACCCTAGTAAGATTGAAGCTGTTAAGAATTGGAAAGCCCCTAGAACCTCGACCGAGGTTCGTTCGTTCTTAGGTTTGGCTAGATATTATCGTAGGTTCATTGAGAACTTTTCTTAGATAGCTAAGTCTTTTAATGTCTTGACCCAGAAAAGTAAGACTTTCGATTGGGGTGAGGAACAGGAATTGGCATTTTAGACCTTGAAGGATAAGTTATGTAATGCGCCTATTCTAGCTCTCCTCGATGGACCGAAAGATCTTATGGTATATTGTGATGCGTCCGAGATAGGACTAGGCTGTGTGTTAATGCAAAGAGGTAAAGTGATAGCCTATGCGTCTAGGCAGTTAAAAATTCATGAGGAGAATTATACTACCCATGATTTGGAGTTAGGTGCGGTTGTGTTTGCACTTAAGATCTAGAGACATTATCTGTATGGGACAAAGAGTGTCATCTATACGGATCATAAGAGTCTCCAGCATATCTTTAGTCAAAAAGAGTTGAATATGCGACAGCGTCGCTGGATAGAGTTGTTTAGTGATTATGACTGTGAAATTCGCTACCATCCTGGTAAGGCGAATGTGGTGGTTGATGCCCTGAGTAGGAAGGAAAGTAAAGCCTAAAGAGCAGAGATATGAATATGATCCTTCAGTCATGTATCAAAGATAGGATACTGGCGGCTCAGAAGGAGGTTGTGGATGAGGTTGCAGTATTGCAGAAAGGTTTAGATGAGATGATAGAACAGAGAAGTGATGAAACTTTGTATTACCTGGATCGAATATGGGTACCTTTGAAGGGTGAGGTGAGAACCCTGATAATGGATGAAGCCCATAAGTCGAAGTACTCTGTACACCCAGGAGCTGATAAGATGTATTATGATTTGAGAGATAGGTATTGGTGGCCTGGAATGAAAAAGGATATATCTGAGTATGTTAGTAAGTGTTTGACTTGTCTGAAGGTTAAGGCTGAGCATCAAAGGTCATTTGGCCTGCTCCAGCAACCTGATATTCCAGTATAGAAATGGGAAGGGATAGCTATGGATTTTGTAACTAAGTTACCTAGGACTAGTAGTGGGCATGACACAATCTAGGTCATTATGGACCGATTGACTAAGTCTGCTTATTTTCTACCTATGCGTGAGGATTATAAGATGGAAAGGTTGGCTAGATTGTATTTGAATGAGATAGTTGCTAGGCATGGTGTGTCGATCTTGATTATATCAGATCATGATAGTCGTTTCACATTGAGGTTTTGGCAGTCAATGCAAGAGGCATTAGGAACTCGTTTAGACATGAGTACGACTTATCACCCTCAGACCGATGGTCAGAGTGAGCATACTATTCAGAATTTAGAAGACATGCTTAGAGCGTGCGTCTTAGACTTCAGAGGAAGTTGGATGTTCATCTTCCGTTGGTTGAGTTTTCGTATAACAATAGTTATCATGCTAGTGTGAGATGTGCTCCGTTTGAGGTAGTGTATGGTAGAAAGTGTTGTTCACCTATTGTGTAGGCTGAGGTTGGAGAAGGTCAGTTAATAAGACCTGAGTTAGTGCAAGAGACTACTGAGAAGATCTTGCAGATTAAGGATAGACTTAAGGCTGTGCGTGATCGTTAGAAAAGTTATGCTAAAAAGAGAAGGAAGCCTCTAGAGTTTAGTATAGGTTACTATGTCTTTCTCAAAGTTTCGCCTTGGAAAGGTGTGGTACGCTTGAGGAAGAAGGGGAAATTAGCACCTAGATTTGTTGGACCTTTTGAGATTCTTGAGAAAGTAGGCCCCGTGGCCTATCGATTAGATTTGCTCGAGGAATTGAATGGTGTTCATGACACGTTTCACGTGTCGAGCCTTAAGAAGTGTTTGGATGATCCAACACTGCAAGTGCCTTTAGATGAGATTTGAGTTGATGCTAAGTTGAATTTTGTAGAAGAGCTTGTGGAAATTTTGGAAAGAGAGTTTAAGAAGTTGAAGCGTAGTAGAATTGCCATCGTCAAGGTTCGGTAGAATTCGAAACGTGGTCCTGAATTCACGTGGGAACGTGAAGATAAGATGAAATTGAAGTACCCGCTTTTGTTTAGTGATGATAGTAGTTGAATTTCGGGGACAAAATTCTTTTAAGGGGGTATAATGTAACCTTTGCCCTTTTTGTGTTCTGAATATTTCAGTTATAGTCCTTTGATTATTTGACTTTTGTCAGTTCATTCAGATTTTATACCGTGTTAACGGTGGTGATTTTATGAGATACGTGATGATTTGAGGTTTATTGTGATTAATAATCCTTTTTGAAAGGTATTATTGTTTTATTTGAATTCCGGATGGTTCGACCCGTGAATTTTTAGAAATGCCGAAAAACGAGTCCGACACGTCCGTTAATGTCCAAATGAGTTTTGAAGGGTGTAAAGTGAAAATATGTCGTGTAAATACTCTAGGTTAATGGAAAAGTATTTTTAACGTGAATAAAAAAGCAAATTAACTTTGGGGTAAATTTTACGGTTGAGTTTTACGAGCTTTTAAGTGATTTCGACATGAAAAGAAAGGGCCGAGACCCCATGGGATACCATGGCCGGTCAAATGGTTAAGAGGAGGGAACAAAATGGCTTAATTTTAGCTAATGTGTTCGAGCAGATTATCCATTGGTTTATGTTTCGTTGAGGATTCAAAACCCTAATTGTTAGGATTTTGATTACCGTATGCTAATTTGGACTGCTAATGTTCATGGAATTGTTGTTATAGCTGGAAGATTATGGCGTGTTAGAGTTTTCATAACCCTAGCTTTGTTACATCAGATCTTTTCTGTGTTGGGTTACATTCATATCAATGTTATTACTATTTAATCCCTATTGGTTAGTAATAATAGTAGCTGCTTTGGTGTGGGATCTGATTGGGTGCTGGTTCGTACCTTCATTGCGAACCATGTCCTCCTTGGAAGTTTTGGTATTCGTTGCAGAATAAGGCGTCAGTGCACATGGTTATTTTTGAAAACTCGAGTTTGCTGTTTTTGCTATTGGAAGTTGCTACCAGAATCTGTTGAGTTATTAATGATTAAGTGTTAACTCTGTTTTGGGTTATCCATTATTGAAAAGATTTTCCTAGAGCTGTTAGTGTCGAGTATTAGTTAACCTCTATGGTTAGCTATGGTGCGTTTTATGGAAGTTAGCCATCACGGCTATTTTGAAGTTATTGGATTCTGTTTGGATCGATTTTGATTATTTTTGTGTTATGGCGTATGTTGTGGACTATTTTTGAGGCTTATGGTAGTAACCAAATGCGATAAGTAGCCTTATAGCTTATTTTCAAGCTTAATATACGTAGTATGAAGGTTATGGACTCACGGCCCAATAAGTCTATTTGAGTCGCGGCTTAATGGAAGGGCTTATTGTGGTCCGAATTATTTTTACATATAAGTATATACTTATATATGTAAGTGGGCCTTGGTTTTGGGCTTGGATTATAATTTGGACTTATAAATGTCATAATGGACCCTTGTTGGGCCTTAAGGCCCAATAAGCGATATTTAGTAGTTATAGGAGTTTTGAAGGACTTTTAAAAGTGAAAATGTATTTACGAAGTGATATTGAACGATATTTTGGGAAAAACGTTTTAGAAAACGTTAAATATTGAGATTTTGGGATTTTGTCGAAAAGTGTCGAATTTGTGAAAATTGATGAAAATAAGGTTTGAAACCTTGAAAAACGTTGTATAAACGTACGGGTCATTTTATACTACTGCTTGGCTATCAAAGTTCCAACTTTTAAGTATTTATACGATATAGAACAACGCATTGATGTTGTTATCGGGCTGGGAAAGATCTCGGATGACCACACGTATTATGGTTATTAGTTGGATTCAGAATGTTTTGAACCAAACAGAATGATTTAGTTCTGGATTACATGTTCTTAACAGATTTAAAGGCTCGTTTTTGGATGTCATGGATTAATTACGAAGAAGGTTATTTATTACTTAGTTGATGATGAAGTAGAATTACTCGGGTACATGTTTTATTATATCTTTTAGCAGGAGATAACTTGTTCGTGCTTACAATGTTGTGACGAAGACTTGTCAAATCTAGCAAAGGTGTGTGATTTACAAACTTATGATGCTCAATGCGTACATTTGCTATCTACTTATACTTTGGTCTTGGTATGTGTCTCATAGAAGATGGGGATTTTGTCAAGAGGTTGCGATCTACTTATACTTTGGTCTTGGTATGAGTTCGAAGTCACATTGGTTTGTGGTTTTGAAGAACGAAAAACAAAGTTGCATAATTTAAGTCTCCTAATTGAGTAGTGTTTTCCCGAGTAACAACTTCCACTATCAATAACACGAATCAAAACAAGAAACTAGAAAAGAGATAAAGGTTTTGAGAGAGAGAGAAGAGAGAGAGATGAGAGAAAAAATATAGAAATTAGATTTAGAAAAAAAAGATATTATGAGAGATAGATATTTTCATATGGAAAATATCTATATATATATCCCTACGACGCGTGGGATATTTAACTAGGACTCGGGCTCGGGTTTTGTTTGGGATTAAACCCGAAACATATACAATATTAGATTAACTATCGAGCCCGATTCCCGATATAATTCAATTACAACATTAACTAATTAAAGACCGAAGCTGCCAATCAAAGAGTTACTGAGCTTCCTTGTTCTAACTCAATAAATTGAGGCTAACAATCTCTATCTCCCCCGAGAGTGAGGTCTTGAACACAGGAACGAGCTTCCTTAATTGTACTCAATAAAATTGAGGCCTAACAATCCCCCCGAAGTGAAGTTCATTGATGACACTCCTTCATGAGATCAGTGAGATTGCTTTTGTCGTTTAAGCTCGAGTGTTCTTGGTCTTTGTCTTCGTTGTAATCTTGTTCCTTCATGCTTTGTGATCTTGACTTTGAGCCTTTGTCATTGTCTTTATCGTCTATGCCATCTTGCGATCTTGTGTCTTTGACCAACATGCTCATACTTTTGCATTATCTTGAAAGCTTCAAAATCAAGATAGCGGAAGTCTTTTGTCCTTTAAATCTTGTATCTTCTAGATAGTATGTCTTCGTAATTTGAGCATTTGAATGGGATTGAGAGTTGCCGTCATAACGCCACCGTGTTGACCATGCAGGTATAACGTTATGTGATAAACGAGAAAAATTGATTTGAAATCAATCGACGTGTCACCATTAAAGTTTTTTGTAACACATCGAGAGTGTCATGTTTTTATCAAAATTCATCAACCGTCAATTCATTTACTGGACCAAATCGATATCCAGTTGTCACAAGTTTGATTCATATAGAATCTCGCAAGTCACCTACCGCAGTGCTGTTTGATGATGACACTGGAATGATTTCCATTCGTCATTGTGAATACTAAAGAGTATCACTCTGAATGTTCTGGCAAATATCACAATTATAATTGCGTCTGAGACTCTTGATAACAGCTTGTGAACTTGATGATAGTTCAACAAGTGTTTGAAATGAATGTGTCCTAACGAGATTTGGATTGAATTCTCTGCTCTAGACTCGATTAAGTGCATATTTGGTTATTACGTTCACTCGAAGGCTGGAGTAGTATTTCCACCATATCAACTAACAACAATCTCGGAAATGATATGTCAAATAGATAACTGTGTATCTCCGTGACAAATTAACAAGTTTCTTATGAGAGAAACCGAACGGCTGGGAAGGGTTGTGCAAATGCATACTGGATCTATGATGTCGTTTTCAATGTTCAGCAATGCCAACTTGAGGATTCTGACAGCATATGTATTGAACCCAGGCTTTTCTGCCCAAAGTTGTGTGGAGGGCTTCTTTTGTCGTTCGGTGAAGATCTAAAAAAAAATTTAGCTCGTTTCGGTCAAAAAAAATTTTGCTCGTTTCGATTCCTCCACTCGTTTCGGATTTCAACTCGTTCAATTCAAGAAGTTTTAAAACTCGTTCTGGTCTCGATGGAAAAAGAACTCGAGTCGGAGAGAGTCTCAGAAAAAATTTTTCTCCTCGTTCGGCTCCAAAAGAGAATTCGCGTTCGTTTCGGCATGGTCCTTGAAATTTTTCCGTCGGTAACAAGTGTATCCTGTCCTTGAAATTTTCTGCAACGATTCGTGGGAACTCTATAGAAAAAGAACTCGTTCGGTTCTCAAAAAAAAAATTCTCGTTCGGTCCTTGAGAAATTTCGCTCGTTTGGTCCTTGAAAATTTTGCTCGTTCGGTCCTTGCGTTTTTGTCACACGTTCCGGTTGAAAACGATTTTTCACTTTTTTCGTTCTTCTCTTCTTGTCACCCGAGTATCACTTTGAATAACCCAATGAAGCCGAGAGATTGTGAGCTCTAACTAGGCGTTTCCAACAACAAAATGAGCCACAAAAAAAATATGGTTGCCGAGTGATTAAACAACCCAACTGCCGAATCCAATAGGCTTATAACAAACAAAAAAAACCACGATATCCACCCGAGGCGATTGATACCAATTGTAGGTTCCCGATTAACACTTCCACTACATAACACGAATCAAAACAAGAAACTAGAAAAGAGATAAAGGTTTTGAGAGAGAGAGAAGAGAGAGAGATGAGAGAAAAAAGATAGAAATTAGATTTAGAAAAAAAAGATATTATGAGAGATAGATATTTTCATATGGAAAATATCTATATATATATATATATATCCCTACGACGCGTGGGATATTTAACTAGGACCCGGGCTCGGGTTTTGTTTGGGATTAAACCCGAAACATATACAATATTAGATTAACTATCGAGCCCGATTCCCGATATTATTCTATTACAACATTAACTAATTAAAGACCGAAGCTCCATCATAGAGTGACCGAGCTTCCTTGTTTGACTCAATAAATTGAGGCTAACAATCTCCCCCGAAGTGAGGTCTTGAACACAGGAACGAGCTTCCTTTATTGACTCAATAAAATTGAGGCTAACAATCTCCCCCGAAGTGAGTTCATTGATGACACTCCTTCATGAGATCAGTGAGATTGCTTTTGTCGTTTAAGCTCGAGTGTTCTTGGTCTTTGTCTTCGTTGTAATCTTGTTCCTTCATGCTTTGTGATCTTGACTTTGAGCCTTTGTCATTGTCTTTATCGTCTTTGCCATCTTGCGATCTTGTGTCTTTGACCAACATGCTCATACTTTTGCATTATCTTGAAAGCTTTAAAATCAGAGTTAGATTAGACAGAAGTCTTGTCTTTAAATCTTGTCTTTCTAAATAGTTATGTCTTTGTAAGATTGAGCATTTGAATGGTATTATGAGGTTGCCGTTACCGCAACCGGTTGACCTGCAAAGTTTACGTTAGTGATAAAACGAGAAAATAGATTTGAAAATCAATCGAACGTGTCAACTCGTTAAAGATGTTTTTGTGAACACATCGAGAGTGTCATTTTTTTTATCAAAATTCATCAACCGTCAATTCATTTTACCTTAGACCAAATTGAATCCAGTTGTCACAAGTTTGATTCATATAGAATCCTCGCCAGTCACCTACCTGCAGTGCAAGTTTGATGATACACTGGAAGGATTTTCCATTCGTGCAATTGTGAATACTAAAGAGTATCACTCTGAAATGTTCTAAGCAAATATCACAAAGATAGTGCCGTAGGACTTTTGATAACACATTGTGAACTTGATGATGTTCAACAAGTGTTTGAAATGGTAATGTTGTCCTAACGAGGATTTTGATTGATCTCTTGGCTCTAGACTCGATCATTGCATTTGGGTTTTAGTACTCGGTAGGCTGGAGTATATGCACCTATTCAATATCAACAATCTCGAGAATGAATGTCAAATAGATAACGAGTGTATCATATCTTCCGTGACAAATGAGACAAGTTTCTGTTGAGAGAAAGAACCCGAATGGCTAGAAGGGTTGTGCATGCATCACTTAGGGTCCATGAATCGTTTCAATGTCAGCAATCAACTTGTGATTCTGACATAAAAGCAAGATGTATTGACCCGGTTTCTGCCTTAAGTTGTGTGGAGGGCTTATTTGTTTAGACCCTTATATCCATACATTATTTTTTAATTCTTTCAACTGGCCTTACAATGCTTACCAAGACTTCATTAACTAAACACCTGTTGTGATTGTTCTAGTGTTAGCTCTCAAATCTTATCGGCTTATTCACATATACATCATCTCCAATCATACCTAAGGACTACTGCTGATTCTATCTTTGGATTATCCTAGGGTAGATCCTCTTGGTTCTGGTTGGATCATAGGATTGATTCCTACCTAACCACCTTATACTTCATAATCGTCGTGAAATTAAGAGATTTGTGGGTTATTAAGATCGAACCATAAAACCTTTTTCTTTTAGCACATTGACTCGAATATTATCATATTTTTCATTACATTTTCCTCCGTTAATTTAAATAATAAGCACTAGTTTTTCTGAAAATACCTTGTGATTAAAATTTTGTTCTTGAAAATTCTGTGGGAAAATATGTCAGCATTAATGGTTTGGAACTTTTTGAAAATGTTTTTGAATACATAAGAATTGGACGATGTTGATTCTCCAAAGACATTAAAACTTTGTTTTTTTCGAAAAACTCCCCCCTCAAAAATAGGACCAATAGAGAAATTGTTTGTCTTGAAAAACATTGTGAGGGTTGGAGTTTCGACACACAATTTGAAAGATTATGATTGTCATCAAAAATTCTTGAAAAAATGTGTTCAACTTTTTGAAAAACCACATGTTTAGAGGACTTCTCATCTAACGGTAAGGGAAGCGCACATGAAACTTACACTATCCTTTTCTTGAGCACAAAACAATGAATTCTTGTAAGAACACTCAAGACCGAGAAACGTTAATTTACACAATTGTGAGGATAAGTTATAAACCTTCCTTTAATATTTATTTAAAGTCCAGTTGTTATGAACTTACATTTGTACATAAGCCATTTAGAAAATTAGAAATGACATGTTTTGAAACTATTTGAAACTCTCGCTCGAACTTCATTTACACACCCGTGTCAATGTTAATCGACATTTCTAAGCACGTAAATGTTATCGATTCCAAGAGACATGTCGAGAAGAATCTTTTTGGAAATTTTCTGTTTTTCTGATTTTGTATTTATTTACCTGTTGTCCTCAGCATAGCTAAATGAAGTTGAAATAGAAATACCAACTCTTTCGTGATGTAGCTGTCTTGACAGCTAGAAGGAACAACTTTTGGACCCAGCTTTGTATACATGAACGGTTTCAATTTTTGTGGTCTTGAATTCCGAGTTCTGAACGGTTATGATCAGAAGTCATTTGAACATTGAGGAACGGGGCCTGAAGTGTTATTTTCAGCAGACACCATTTGACATTGACGACCGAGGCTTGAACTGCTTGGGTTGTATGTTTCAAACGTCATTTGAAACTTGAGGGAACGAGGCCTGAAGTGTCTATTTTCATCCCCCCCCCGCAGACGGCCATCAGACTTGATATACGACCGAGGCTGAACTGCAGTGTTCCAAACGTCCAATTGAACATTGAGGAACTGGGCCTGAAGTGTTATTTTTAGCAGACGCCATCTGACATCGACGACCGAGGCTTGAACTGCTGTGTTCAGACATCATTTGACATTGACGGCCGAGGCTTGAACTGTTGTGTTCAAACGTCATATTGAGATCATCAGATCAAAATTCCTTGAAGCCCTGTTTTCTGAGATATCTTTCGTTTTTGCAACCAAACTCTGAGTCCTTCCTCTGTAGGATAGAACGATGTACCTGTACTTAAGAGAGTACCTGCACTGCATTAAGAGCTTGTTCGCATTTCACATTGTGTTAGGATATCTGCATTATGAACCATTTGGGGGTCCCTTTCAACCTTTGTTGTGCTAGAGGCGAATGTCTTTCCTGTTGGAACCCATCTAAGACAAACAGTCTTGAGAATTCTACCTGTTGGTTGCCACCTAAGACAAGATCTAGGACTTGTTGTTTTCTCATATACAGTGGTATTACTATTTGATTGGAAAACCTATGTCCCTTTTGGGATCTGTCTTATTTGGTTACGTTGCCAACCCTTATGTTGCTCTATGGTGTTTGTTTCTGTTTGTTGTTCTCTATTGGATGGAACCTTAACACGGCAAGTTGACTTCTTTCAGGAATTTTATTACACAAGCTCATGATTGCATTAAAGAAACATTAATCTGACATGTCGAGCAACAAAATGTTGGAGTCAGAAAAATTTCTAGGGATCCTATAGTGTTCTTTATTGTCTTTTCTTAGCTTCCTCTAGTAGAATATGAACAATGTCGTTTGAGGCTATACCTAGATGAGCTTGGTGCAATCATGTTGATGAGTTTTGCAGGGGCAGATTCTCTCTCTTCTCTTAGGCAGAAAATGTGCAAGTACTTGTTTTGACAAGTCGTTGTTCTCATCAACTTGGGGAGGCAAACCGTGGTTTTGAAATTCAAGGTCTTTACAGACTTAAAAAACGCAGTTCGGTATGTCTAACAACTGATTGGTTTTTTGAGTGGTTGACCAACGCGTTTTACTTTCCCCAAGATTATGGCTTTGCAAACTTAGTATTCACACTATTTCCTGTTAGTTTCCTTAACTCATTTTTTAATGCTGCAATTGCAAACCCCTTTTTCTGAATCTGAGCTAGTACATCAGCATTTTCATTAGACTTTTTGTTCAGTTGTGCCATTAAAAGAGTCCAATCAATTTTGGTCTGAACTCGGGTCCCTTTTGATAAGAATCAAAAAGATCTTGTAAGTCTGTTTCAAGAGCTCATTTTCTTTATGTAGACTTCCTCATTCTCTGCGAGTAATTTAGCCACACTATGTTCCAATTCGATGTTTATTGTTTCAATTACATCGATGTCATTTTTAACCTTGGCTTCATTACCTTTTTCTTTCAAAAATTGACTTTGTTGCCCTGATTTTAAAACATTGTTTTCCATTTGTAATTGTAGTTCAAGATTGATACAATGTGCTTCGAGTTTTCCAAAATATTTTTGAAACTGGGCAACGATCTTTTTGAGACAAACATTTTCAGACTCGAGTGATTGATCTGAGAGTTCAATTGTCTTGTCATCAGTTAATTTAGCAGGCAAAGGACGTATGTCATGACATTGTTCAGCATTCTGGTCAACCTTTCCTTCATTATTGAATTCAGGTTGCTCAGTATGCTGTTGTCCTGTAGCAAAGATATTGATTTCAGCAGTCGTTTGTACCTCAGCCATTGGCTCTTCATTATTTATGGGTCTGATATCTGCATCATCAACATGTGCATCATTCCCTGATCTGCTGCTTGTATCCTGCTCTTTTGATTCTGTCCCATTGCTTTCAATGATAACTGAACTAGCATCCAATGCATTACTCGTATCAGTCTTTTCCTCTGTTGTCTGGATTTGTCTTTCATTCACCCTTCTTTCATACTCCATTTTATGTTGTGCTCTTTCACCAATCGACTTCTTAATAGATCCCATTGTTTGGATCAGTGTGTCACGGAATTCGGAATTATCGAGTTCGAGTGTAATTAGGAATATGTTGCGGTGACATGTCAAATATACATCACCCAAATAAAACCCGTGACTTGATTAGAACATCTGAAACAGTGTCTGGAGTACTTAAAAAGCAGACATGATCCAATCGTCTTGGTAAATTCTCGTTGTCAAGTTTGCTTTTGTAGTTGATCCATGTACAGGAACATTGTGCCCGTGAAAGTCTCTAGATCTTGACCAAAGAGTGTTGCAAATGCGCGTTTGAATCCCTCCTCGGTTCGACTTCCTTTTAAGTCGTTGTTTGAAAGACACTTGAGGTGTGAATGAAGTTGTTGAAAAGATACCATGCAACTTTCTTTTGCTTTAACTTTAATTAAGTTTTTGCATTTGTTGTTTTTCCGAATCTGAACACGAAGATAAGGTATCTTTCTTTTCCATTTTAATTGTGAATTAGAAAGTTGAAAGATTTGTTTGAATCATAATGGATACAAGTATGGATTGAAGTTGTGGTTGATAGTAGGCAATCACGTTCAGCAGGGGATTTTACACGTCTATGATTAAAACCGATAAATGAATTAACGGGATTTTACAAAATCAATAGAAAACCGTGAATGATTTGATTCGGAATCAGCGGCCAATGATTTAATTGTCTAAAAACAGATAATTTTCTGGCTAGGGGTTCAAGCTGTTTGGGGTTTTAAATGGGCTCACCAAACTGAAACGGGCCTAAAAATACAGATGGGCCCAAGCAAGAACAAAAACAAGTCTAACACAAATTCCAAAAATATGAAAAATGTCAATAAATCATGGTAAACGAGCTTTTTGAGCCTCGAAAAATCCTTAACCAGCTAAAAGGTAGTTACAACGTGATCCGTCTCGTTTTTCTCTTCGATTTGAGAGGTCACGGGCCTTAAACAGACTTACGGATCAAAAGTTATGGCTGTTTTACTGAAACCCTTTTCGTCACACAAGTTTTTTAGGATTTTTTTTTTTCGTTCGGTCAAAAACAAAATTGGTCGTTCGGTCCAAAAAAAATTTTGCTCGTTCGGTCCAAAAAAAATTTTCTCGTTCGGTTCAAGAAGTTTAAACTCGTTCGGCTCGATGGAAAAAGAACTCGTTCGGTCCTCGAAAAAATTTTCTCGTTCGGTCCAAAAGAGAATTCGCTCGTTCGGTCCTTGAAATTTTTCCGCTCGTTCGGTCCTTGAAATTTTTCCGCTGGGAAGGGTTGTGCAATGCATCACTGGGTCCATGATGTCGTTTTCAATGTCAGCAATCAACTTGTGATTCTGACAGCATATGTATTGACCCGGTTTCTGCCTTAAGCTCTGATACCAATTGTAGGTTTCCGATTAACACTTCCACTTCATAACACGAATCGAAACAAGAAACTAGAAAATAGATAAAGGTTTTTGAGGGAGGAAGGGGGGGTGAGGGGGAGAGAGAGATGAGAGAAAAAGATATAAAGATTTAGAAAAAAAGATATTATGAGAATTAGATTTAGATATTTTCATATGGAAAATATCTATATATATCCCTACGACGCGTGGGATATTTAACTAGGACCCGGGCTCGGGTTTTGCTTGGGATTAAACCCAAAACATATACAATATTAGATTATCTATCGAGCCCGATTCCCGATATTATATTATTACAACATTAACTAATTAAAGACCGAAGCTCCATCGTAGAGTGACCGAGCTTCCTTGTTCGACTCAATAAATTGAGGCTAACAATCTCCCCCGAAGTGAGGTCTTGAACACAGGAACGAGCTTCCTTTATTGACTCAATAAAATTGAGGTCTAAACAAATTGGGATTAATAGACAAAAAAGGGGAAGAAGGCGTTACAAAGATGATTTGCAACTTGTAGATCCTTGGTGTGGCATGGTACAAAGGAAATCTGATTAAGGAATTTTGTTCATTAGGGGAAGAATCAACGATCTCAACTTCTCTATTTCAGGGGAAGTTCGTACACGACTATTTATTTGTTTTGTCATCATCAAATAGGGGAAGATTGTTGGGAAATTTGATGAGACAAAATAAATAAAAGAATATAAACATAAGGTCTAAATTCGGGTAAGATGGAAATTCAACACAAGATGAAGATTCAGGAGACATTCCTTAAAAAGATAAAGATAACAGAAGATATTCCTTAATATTAAATGATTTAGTTGTCTAATGTTTATCTTCCTTTGTAAGTCTTGGACTCCTTATGTTATAAAAGGAGGTTCTAGGCGTGTAGTTTAGGGGCACAAAAAAAATGTAGTCGACTAAAGGTGTGTGTATGTAGGCGTGAGTCTCATTGTAGACGCCTAGAAGTTTAGCCCTAAGGTCAATGTGTTATTGATCCTGTTACAGATTAGTTGTAACCGTTATACTCTGATCAAATATAATTGGGGCTTGGAGTGATAATGAAGAAATCTTGTTACAATATAATTGTTCTTATGTTAATTCCGCTATACATATGTTATGTTCAATGTTATTGTTAATCCTAGATAAATTATAAACAAACTGAGGCTTACAACGATATCTTTAATTATTCAACAAAAAAAAAAAAAATTCTTTAAAGGGGGTAGAAAGTAACCATTTGCTTTTGTTGTGTTCATGAAATTACATTTATAGTCCTTTGACTATTTGACTTTTGTCAGTTAATTTAGATTTTGTACCATGTTGACGGTGATGATTTTGTTGAGAATTATGGTGATTTATGGTTTATTGTGATTAATAATCCCTTTTGGAATGTATTATTGTGTTATTTGTATTATGGGTGGTTTGACCCGTGAATGTTGAGGAATGCCAAAAAACGAGTCCCGACACGTCCGTTAATGTCAAAGTGAGTTTTGAAGGGTTTAAAGTGTAAATATGTCGTGTAAATACTCTAGGTTAATGGAAAAGTATTTTTAAGGTGAATAAAAATGCTAATTAACTTTGGGGTAAATTTTACAGTTGAGTTTTACGAGTATTTAAGTGATCCCAACACAAAAAGAAAGACCCGAGGCCCTTTGGATGCCATAGCCGGTCATTGGAGGTTAAGGGGACAAGGTGGCTTAATTTTAGCTAATGTGTCCCAAAGATATACACTTATATTCTTCCACTAGAAATATTTCCATTCATTATCCAATTCATTTTTTAAAAAACACACATAAGTGTGTGTGTATGTGTGTGCTTATGTGTCCGACCTAAGCCACCAACAAACATCCATAAATTTTCCAACTTTGATCGAGAACGTGATATTCCGGGTTGATACGAGTGTTTGGGTGTTTATTAAACAACGTTTGGGTTGTCCGATTCGTGTCGAAATATACATTTTTGAAGATTTTCTTGTAAGTTTTCAAATTTAAATTTTGTTCCTCCTTTTGGGTTTATTTTGATGCATAGATGTTAGTTGTACAAGTTGATCATCGTAAAAAACGCATTTGGATACGAAACGAAAGTAAAAAGGTGTGTTTGGTTTTCGGGGTATATAAAGAAAGAAAAAAGGGGATTTTTGTAGTTTGTGATGTTGTGGTCGTGATGGTTTGAATAATATAGTTGCTAAGATAGCTTATTTTTTTTTTTTAATTATATAGCTATATATAGCTTATATTCGGGCTTATTTTAAAGTATTTCTTGGCTTATTTTAGGGGGCTTATAATCCACGTGACTTTTTCCAAAATCACTAGGAAAGTGATTTTTACTATTTTTGTGTGTAAGGCGTTATTTTTGGATATTTTTAGGCTTATGGTATTAACAAAATGCATACGTACTTAATAGCTTATTTTTCAAGCTAATAATACTATTTTGGAGCTTATGAACTTAACGGCCCAATAAGTCTCATTTAAGCCAGTCGGCTTATGGAGGGCTTATTATGGTCTGAATTATTTTATACTTGTTGGTATAAGCTTATGTATGTAAATGGACCTTGGTTTTGGACTTGGATCGTATTTTGGACTTATAAATATCTTAATGGACCCTTGTTGGGCCTTAAAGCCCAATAAGCGATATTTAGTCGTTATGAGAGTTTTGACGGACTTTTGAAAGTGAAAATGTATTTACGAAGTGATATTGAATGATATTTTGGGAAAAACATTTTAGTAAACGTTAAAGATTGAGATTTTGGAGTTTTGTCAAAAAGTGTCGAATTTATGAAAAGTGTTGAAAATAAGGTTTGAAACCTTGGAAAACGTTGTATGAGCGTACGGGTCATGTCGAAATTTCGTAAAAAGTTTATACTTAGAAATTTTCCTAAAAACATGATTTTTGATTTTAAATAATAAAATATTATTTAATTATTTTATTTATTTAATAAATTCACTAAAAGACGAAAAATATAATTTTTCTCGAAACTTCTCGAATATGTTTACTATGAGTAAACGTTTCATTTTCAACTCTAATATGATTTATTTGTCACAGTGACTAAGTTACCGAATGGATATTACCGAGATATATTTAAAATTATTAATTTATAAATATTTACGTATAGTACCTTATCTATTTCTCTAAATAGAATGAGTATTAATATTGATGTAATGTGATTTGATATGATATGTTGGGAATATGCGTCGTCAACCATCACACCACTAAATTGATATAATAATTTGAACAACGCGTGTAAACTCCATATGCATTCAAACGTGAAGATTATTTGGAAATGGATTATTAAATTGGGACATTAACTGGAACTATCATGTGCGGTTGCGTCGGTTGCTTTGCTTGTGTGATTGAGATTTGGTTGCTAAAAGACTTGGCTTGGTGATTCTCGTAACCCCACTTTTTACTGTTTTTTTCCGTTGGGGAAATTGATACTCATATGTGTTTTGAAATGTTTGGAATTGATCTTGCTAAATGTGGTTTATGTTTTTGGACAGAAGAAGTTGCTTGATGACTGCAATGTGAATATTAAGAGTTTGCATGATTGTTTAGATCGGATGGGTAGCGCCTACCCAGTGTTTGTTGTGATTTATTGAGCGGAAAGGTACACTACCCAGTTTTGTGTGATTATTAGAGCGGATTGGGTACGACCTACCCTGGATTGTGTGTCTGTCTTGCCCTAATTTTTAGTGCTCTAGCAGTAGGCCCCTTTAGTGCGTAAGTGACATAGTTATTGATTAGCGGTGATGTTAAGAGTTGATTGCATATATTCACTGTCATAAAGCACATTGTCCACTATTTAAATAATGGCACTGCTTTTTGGGTTAAAGGTCAAACCTGACGAGCTCACCAACATTATTGTTAACGATTTCGAGTTTCATTATACCAGGTGAAGTGAAAGAGGAATAGTTGGTGATTTATGTGGTCGCAACTAGAAGTATCCTGAAGTGGATTTCATGTGAAGTCTTGCTGTGTTTATTTTTATTTACTTTAGTTATTCGGGAGTGTGTTATTTTGGTTTTAAGTTTGGATTTTTGGACCCCTGTGAGGGCTTATGAATAATTGTAAGAGATTGTGGATTTTGATAGTGATTTGGGACATCACTCGAGTTGTCGAGTTGTGGTCATCATAACACTTTGAAGTTTTTATCATTGTAAGTTTTCTCTAATTGTATCTTGTGTTATGATTGATTATATGTGCATTCCTGAGTTTTGCCATTTGTCGTGTGTGACATAATAAAGTCATTCTTTCTTACTCCCGGGAAATCGATCCAATCTTAAAAATCCCTTTCAAGAGGTCAAGTGTCACACACCGAACATGTGGTCACTCCGACTACTTGCCAAATAAGTTTCCAAGATAAAGTTTTCGTGATTAAAATGCTAGCTCCTCTCCACCAACTCTAAATCATTGCCATCGAGTTAATTATATAATGCCATGAATCAAAAGGCGTCTCATCTCGTCTGCTGGATGACATTGTTGATGAAAATGATGAAGAATCGTTTCATTCCAACTCTTCTTCTCCTTTTTAAAATGTCTCATCCTCGTCCAATGTCGTCTCTAAGAGTCAGGTCAAAACCAACCCGTCCTCATAGAAGTCCGACACTTGAACACCTATCTTCCAAACAAATAAACCTTCAAGCTAAACAACGAGAATGCTCACCGGAAGGGTTAATCAATTGGAAAAGCTCTAAAGGACAATGATGAGTGGAAAACGGAAGTGAACATAGTTTTTCAAAAAATAATATATTTATCTGTATATTATCTAGTCTACATTATGCCTTAACTTTTTAATTTACTCATTTAGGACTAAGAATGTAAAAGACAATTGCATGTGACTTGATGATCCTTTTTCAATTTTATCAACCTACAACATTCTATTTGAACTAATTCTATGGGGATTATGACATGCGTAACATAACTACTATATGCTAATGATTTGTATCTTAATTAGGATTTATATTTTTGCTTAAATTAGTTGTTTCTTGAATTTAGAAGATGCTAAAATCACTAGACACAAGAAAAAGGAAAAACTGGAAAATCTCGCTCTCTCCAGAAAACGGCCCCCATAAAGAACCGGCGGCCCCCCAATATATATGGGACCGCCCAACAATATGGGACCACCAACATGAGGGAACGAAATTTTCAAGTTTACCTCCTTTCTGAATTCTTTTGACCCTTGCTATGCTAGCCCTTATGTTGAACTCCTTGTTTATGCCAAACACCTCCCTTGAACTTTTATCACTCAGACCATGCCTTGCCACTTTCTAATATTTCTTCCATTATTTAACTCATCCATCCTTCTTCACTCACCATCACCAACTTCTTCTCCCTATTGTAACACCCCGACCCAAAAGGGTAGAAGTATTACAAATATGGTGTGACATCAAAGGCATACATAATCATAACGCAAGCATAATCAGCGGAAGTCTTAAATAAATAACCAAGGAAAAATAAGTCAACATGACTTAAGTACATAAAGTTTCTAAGGACATACATACCAAACAAAAATAACCGAACTAAACAATGTCATCGAGAAAAGTAACAAAACATATATCAAAACTAAGATCTCTAGGGTAAGTACACACTCAGCACTCATACTCCGAAAGCAAACCCCACTCCTAGCTTAATAACCTGCCGCAGGAAAAGAAAGTGCGGCTGAGCTTACAAAGCCCAGTGAACAGATATATATAATCGAACGCAAAAGATAACGGAAAATCAAAGGATACGATATAAGGTGCAAAGGATATCACAAGACATGATCAAAGGAATACAAATATAAGGTAAGACAAATCAGAAGTCAATTCATAGTGTAAGGTAAGATGAATCAGAAAATCAAATCAAGTCCAATTACCAAGCCCAAACAAATCATATCATAGTAACCATGGAGTCGCGAGCTCCAAAATTGTGAAAGACGTGGAATGCACCCAAACATCAGTCACCAAATATACATATATCATAATGTCATAATCCATCGAATACAAAACAAATCTAGGATGCATCCATATGCCCCTTAAACAAATAATAATCTTCATAATGCGCATATAATATCAAATGGGGGACGGTGTGAGAAATCACTCACCCACACATGAGTCATGCCAAAGGTGCATCAATGACACGGCCATGTTACCTTCATGGCTAGGAAACAAATAGTGGCTTGGGTCTCAAACTGAAGGGTTCAAAGCAAAGTCATATCAAAGTTCATTTCAAAGGAATCATAGCAAAGGTTCAATGCCAAAGGTTCAAATATCAAAGGTAGCATAGCAGGGTTCAAATAGAACATAATAACAGATCATATAAGAGAACCAAGATAAAAGGCTCAGAGCAAATGTAGCAAATCACATAAGTAATCAAAGATAGAGAGGAATATGTCATGAGAAACCTTAACGATAAGGTCAGAATATCTGTACCTTATTCCGAAGCAAAGCAATAATCAAAGAAAACACCACAGGAATATCAAAATCACTCCCTCTTGACCGAACCTAAAGAAATGATGAATTCGAATTACAAACCATTCATTTAAGTTATACTTTCTATTTTTAGTAACTTTCCATTTTTAGTAACTTTCCATTTTTAGTAACTTTCCATTTTTAGTAAGTTTCCAAAATTAGTAATATTCATCATTTGAGATTCTATTAAGTATTTTGAATAGTTTAGGGACTTAACATGTCAACCTTACAAGTTTAGGGTTAAATATGACAACTTTCCATATTTTAGGGTTTAATATACAAAATCAACAATTTTCAAGGTTAAAAGTGTAAATATCAAAGTTTCACATTTTATTCAGATTATACCTTCCATTTTCTGTATTTACAAGTCAAACCCTTAATTTTACATAATTTACATATTTAGTCCTTTTGGTTTATTAATTAATTAAACAATATCTTTAATTATCCATAATTACAAAACAAGCCCTTATAGATTCAATTATGACAAAATCATACTTTATACATTAAATACTAACCAAACCTTCCACTTTTCAGAATTTACAATTTCAGTCCCTCTATTTTAATTAATTAATTTCTAATTACTTATTATATGTAATTAACCATTTTAATCCAAAATAATATCAATATGACATTTTATACCCCCCAACTTATTTTATACAGAATATAACAATTATAATAACATGTCTAAAACAGACCCCATAGTTTCAGAAATTACAAAACAAGTCCTTATACTTTTAAAATCACAATCGGCTAACAAATAAATCACTAAAACCCTAATTAAATTTTTCCCCAAACATTTCCCAATTTTTATACAATCATTAGCATTAAGAGAACCTGGAAAAATTATTAAAACCCTAACCCTAATTTTATTTCTTTCCTTTTTCCTTTTATTCGAAATCGGCAAACAAAGATAAATCCCCAATAATTATTCGAATCCTTCCTAAATTTTTCCAACAATTTATCTGAGTCATATATGATATAGATACCCTTAGAAAAATATAAAATCAATTGTACAAATAATTTTTATGCCGATTTCATAATTAACTAAAAATTAGGGTTTCGAACATGTTTTAATTTATAAAATCAATATAACATGCATGAATATTTTTCTTAAGCATAGAACGAATTAATATGATGAAAAATGAGATACAAAAATACCTTTGATGATTCTTGATGATTTTATGAATTTATGCTATTCGGTTGTGTTATTCGAACAAAATAATTTCCCCGATTGAACCAAGCACTCTACAATCTTTCCAATATTTTTCCCACAATCCTTGACCTTCAAATCACCTTAGAAAAATCGTGCTTGCCCTTGAAAGAACTTATATGCCGCCACTTTATATTTTAGGGTTTCGGTGATATTGTTTTTAGAGTTTTAAACAAAATAAAATGTATAAAAGAGTTATAATGGGGGTTAGGCCGAACTTTTGGGCTTCCAAAAGTGAATAAATCAGATATTAAAACTTGCATAATTTATTTGTAATTATCCATATTTATTTATTTCATTTGTGTGTGTGTGTGTGTGTTATAAATACTACATGCATTTAATTCGGCTAAACTACCAGCTACCTATACAAGTGTGTGTTTGTGAGTTGGTGTCCTTTTTCTCTATATCCAATATAGGTTATTTTAATTTACATAAATTTCATAATTGTCACATGTTGATTTTTATAACCCGCGCGCACTACACACATTCTGAATGCAGTTATTTAAGCTTTTAAGATCTTTCTTGCATTAGGGGTATTTGGTTATTTTACACTTGTTGAGATTTTTATGGTTTTACATTACCTAAATCAAGCAGAAACAGTGCTCGAGAATATGAACTCGTTTGTTGATTTATTGTTTGTGAAATCTTTGTTGTCCTCCCGTACTCGCGAGCTACATTGAACTGTTGTGAACGATTGTTTATGTAAAAGGTGTATGTGTGAAAATTTCGTACAACTAAAGGGCTCTAAAACTAAATGAAAAAAAATTAAAAAACTAATATTAAAAAAACTAAATTAAAAACTTAAAAAAATAAATTGAAAAAAAAACTAAAAGTTTTAAAAATGAAAAGGTGTGTGAAAAGTAAAAGGTTTATATTTTAATTCTTGCTTTTAAAAAACCAACCAGGGTTAATAGTACAACTAGTTCTAATCCTCTAAAAGTTTAAAAAATAAAAAACTTTTTAAAAGTAAAGGGCCAATCCGTTGCACAATCTACAATTATGCTGTTTATAGAAAATTAACAACTCCGCGCCTATTGTTTATCTTCTTCATTTATCAAAAAACGTGAAAAAAATGCAACGACTGGTTTTGAGCTTCGCTGTGGGCTAGATTCGTTATCGATGACAAAACTAAATTATAGCACGTTGATCTACAAAGGACCGCGATCGAGCTGGTATGATTTGCTTATGTATAAATCGTTTATGTTTTTAGTAAGTGAAAAAGCCTTGAGAGATAATAGGTCCAAAGGTAGGCAATGTAAAGCAATATCGCAAAGAAACCAAAAACGCAAGGTCTTGTGTATAGCAACAACGCATAAGTCTTTCACTGACAAAATTTGGGCAGCATAACTTTTCTATTAGCTTGCAAAAAGGTAGACGACATCACTCGCGCCAAATTCAAATGCCATATGCTAACCACTACACATATCAAACGCAAGATAACATTTGTTATAGATCAAAGCAACCTGTATAGCAAAATCGCAATGCAAGAAACAAGCCCAAACTTACTACAACAACAAATTGGCAAAACGCAGCTTTTTGGGACCACATGACAAGTCGAAACTAGTACCTTTCGATTCTCGCCGGCCCTCTTTCTTCGTTACTACTCATCCATTAGACCTGTCCTTTTCGACTTTCGGCTAATAAACTAGGATCGGTGTATTTGGTTTTGTCAACCTTATTGTTTCTTTGTGGTAGACACGTGATTAATAAGCAAATTAAGCCGTTTAAAAAAAACCCAAATAAGCCACGAAAACGTAAGTATTCTTAAGCTACAAAGTTTTGTTTGGACCCCACTTAAAGGTACAAAGCTATTCTGGTTTTCGAGTAAGCTTAACGCTAGAAAAAGAGTCTCAAAAAGATTGCGGAGTGTGAAAAAGGCTGTACTCGCCAGCGCCCCCCTATACTGTGTGTGTAGAGAGAGAGTGAGAGAGAGTAGTTGTATAGAAAGCTACTGGACACCACTTTTGGAGTTATGAATACCATTTACTAATTGCTATACTGAAGTGAGTGACAAGAGGAAAAAGAAGAGGAAAACTAGCTATTACTAAAAAATGGAAAACTTGATATCCAAAGACTGTGTACGGAAAATGTATAAGCTACTTTCAAATGTTTGAATAAGTTGTTGTACCACGTATTAAGCCCGAAAAGAGTAATCACAAAAAGCTATAAATAGTTTTGACCAAGAAAGTTAAAGCTTTGTGGCCATAAATAACAAGCTTAAAGGAGAAGCCGCTGCACAAATAAGTGCACCCAAATTAAGCTCGTAAAAAGCTCTTACACAACCATAGATAAGATAAGCAAATGAAATAATAAATAGCTAGAAAGAAACCTTCTCGCTCTCGCAAAAACTAAGTAGACAATCAAATATTTGATTTGACCAGCTTGCACTTTGAAAACATAAGATGTGATATTAAAATTCACCAACCCCCAAACCAGTATATGCCCATATAAAATCAGTTTGGTAAGTACGTTGATAAGAAAGTACAAATCCACTAACTTAATACCCTGTAGTATGAAAAGTTTTTAAATTAAAAAATCAAACTTTCTAATTTATTGCAAAATTAAACTTCAAGTGAATGTATAATACTTTTATAAGATAACAAAAATTAGCAAATACTCCCTCCCTTTCACTATATTCGGCACACCACAACCATAGGAGGAAACATATAGCACACAATAAACCAACATAAAATCTTGTACAACACCAACTAATTAAGTTTCATGTTCTTTGACCACCTTTTTCCCTTAAATCGCTCATCATGTCCTAAGTCCTTTCCATGTGATATCTGACTAGCTTATATGATATAAGTAAAGGTGTATACAAGAGATAAACATACATTCATTTTACTTACAAAAAAACTCAACTTTTATCCTTGTTTTCTTCCCCAAAACCCATGTCCCATTTCCAACTCTTAAAACCATCCAAACAAATTTTAAGTAACACATTTTCAAGCATTCACACATCATTTCTAAGGCATACTAAGAAGCTAGAGAAAACCTAATGAAATCTATACAAACCTTTTTAAAGAAGTTTAATCGTATATCTTTTAGAGAAACGCCAAAGGTTTTATTGCTAGCTTGGGAGAAATTTTTTGAAATTAAGCATGCTTGTGGAAAAAAGCAACATCAACCAGAGGATATACAAGACTTACTTCATAAACTTCTTAATGATGTGCAAATTATAAGTGAGGAGCTGGCAGATTATATTAATACTCCGAACTGGAATTGTCCTGCCTTCTACGAAGATGATGACGAGGAGTATACTATTGCAATCACACCCGTCTTACCAACCGAGGAGCCCGATAACTCTCTAAGTATGGGGGACGAGCATCTTAGCACTATCCCGGAAACGGAATCGGACGGATTAATAAAGTCTAGTGTTGAGAACCTTGTCCCAATCCCAAGTGAGTCCGAGGATTTTTCCGATATCGAAAGTGAGTGTGATGTGCCCGTTTGTGATGATTTTACAACTGTCTCTAATCCTCTCTTTGATGCCGACGACGATTTTTCCTCTAGTGACGACGAGTCATTTTCTGATGAGGACGTTCCAAAGGAAATTTATTCGAACCCTCTTTTTGATGAAGAAATCATTTCTACTAAGATAGATCCGCATCACTTTAATGCCGAGTCTGATCTTATAGAATCTTTGCTTAATCGAGACACTTTGATTATTTCTTCTCCTAAGTTTGATTCTCTTCTCGAGGAGTTCTCCGGTGAACTCGCTCATATTGATTTAATTCCACCGGGAATTAATGAAGCCGACTTTGATCCTGAGGAAGAAATTCGTCTTGTTGAGAAATTGTTGTATGATAATTCATCCCCTCGACCCCCGGAAGAATTCAATTCTGAAAATTCCGATGCTATAATCGAATCTTTCTCTCCATCTTCTATCCCCGTTGAGGATAGTGACTCTCTTATGGAGGAGATCGATTTATTTCTTACTCCGGATGAATCGATGCCACAGGGAATTGAGAATGATGACTATGACTCTGAAGGGGATATCCTTTTCCTTGAAGAATTGCTTAGCAATGATTCCCCTTCACTTCCTGAAAATGAGTCATTTCATTTTGATGTTCCATCATCCCCTCGTCCTCCTGCGAAACCGCCGGATGATGGAATTTACTTTGAGCCCGATACGGGAGTTTCTACAAAAGTGGTGGATGATATTTCTGATAATTCGACAAGAGAACTTTATGTTGATGTGCCTAATGTTTTGCCCACCCTTCCAACCCTTTCTCCAATGTTTGACACTTTGCTTCCATTTTCATCCGAAAATGAGGACAAAGTTCATCTCTTATCTCATCGTGACTTTAAAACTTTCCTGCTTTCTTCTGAAAGCCCGATGATGATTTTTGGAGGGGATATTCCTATCTTGGATGTTCTGTTTCTCCATTTCTATCCTCCTTGACCAGCTCAAGTATGGGGGATTGAGTTAGGCTCAAGACTCGGTTAACAAAAATAAGCGCTTCATGGGTGGCAACCAATGCTTATCATAATATAATTATAATAGTAGTAATGAATAAGTGTGTTGTGAGGAGATTCGCCTCTTCCTTTCTTGTGTGCTTTGTGTTTTGTGATATTTGTCTAGGATTGCCTCGGATTATGAAGCCTCTCGTGCTCGTGATTTTTGTCCTTCGTTAACTTGAGCTTCACATCCTCAGCTTCATTTGGGAATCCAATATCCTAAATCTTATCGACTAATATTTATCTTTGAGCATAATTAATAAACGACTTTAGATTTACGTAGAGACCCTTCATAAAATATTGAGGACAATGTTCAGTTCTAGTATGGGGGTGGATCTATTGATTTGATTGTGCCTGCAGTCGTTGTTTTCACGTAATCCCGTTTTTTCCACCATAAAAAAATATATTGTGATTTTGTGCAAAAATTTTAAAAAAATTCCAAAAATAAAATAAGTGTTTTGTCATAATTTTTGACTTTCCTGCTGGGTAGAATAAGAATAAATTTTAACTCGATCGAGCAAAAATAAAATAAGTGTTTTATCACAATGTTCGACTTTCCTGCTGGGTAGAATAAGAATAAATTTTGACTTGATCGAGCGTATTGATATCTAGCTTGTCCCTTAACTTTTAGACTAAGCATTCGCGGATCTTTTTATTAAAGATTTTAAATTTGCGAAGAACAAGAAATGATAGAGTTAATTATGAGTTAGATGCTAAATAAGGATTAGTTGGAAATCTTAAGAGCTCATAAGTGTAGTTTGTGGCTTTTCTCTCCCATAAGCTTCTAACCGGACTAATAATACGTGCTCTCTTCGAAAATTAAACTTATATCAACAATTTTTGAAGTATGGTCGATATCAATAATTTTAGTTCAAATTTATACTTAAATTTTCTAAAAAGAAATTTTCTCTATATCATGGTAATATAAGGTTTTTAAGAAAAAAAATGATGAAAAATGAGGTAGTAATAATAATAAAAACTGTGGGCTGATAAAAGTTTACTGCATCTTGCCGGCTCACAACCGATGTTGCAGTCTTCTAAATAGGGCACATAGTTTAATTTCCCGACGACTGGTTAAGTTTGCTGCATCTTGCCGGCTCACAACAATGTTGCAGCCTTCTAAAAGGTCGAGGATTTCCTTAGTTTAAAGGATGTGTAATTATTTTTAAGTGTAATATGTGTGATTTAATAAATATAGGGAAAATCTTTTTTCATGAATTCAAATATGCTTTTGAACTAACGACTAATTAGTTCAAAAGGTTTGTCGTTTTTTAAAAATAAATTGTTTTATTTCGGAAAACCAAGGGTTTTGAAACGAAGGTCGTGAGTCCGATTACTAGTCTCTGTGAGGTGTCAAAAGCTGGTCACTTAGCGCAAGGTTGGGAATGTGCCGAGACGAAAGTCGCTTACATGGGATGATCTCGCTTCAAACTCTTACTTTTGGGGTGGACGTGTGCATAGAAATTTTGAAAACGTTTGATCTTGGGTTAAATTTGAAATAAGCAATTCACCTAAGATCTAATAATTGTTTTTTTTTTTTTTTTTTTTTTCTTTTTTTTATTTTTTCCCGGGAGTGAAAAGTTCACAAATTATAAATATGAGTAGTGTTAGCATCTTAACTTATATTTAACGATGATTTCATTTTTAAGCTTGGTTTGGGACAAGTGAAAAGTCGAGGACGATGAATTTATCCTTTTTGGGCATTTTAGGATTAAAGTGCTTCTTGTTCTATGACCCTAAAAGTTATGAAAATAACGAAAGTCTAACATGTTAAGTTAGTTGCTAATAATGAGAAAAAAAGGAAAAATACAAAAATATGTGTGGTAATAAATATTTAAAAATGGTCAAAACGGGGCTTTTCAAAGCTGTTGATTCTTTAATTCCCCTTGATGAACACTTAGCTACTTTTTGAGGTAATTAGTCAAGGGGGATTGAGACTCTTGGTTTTCTAAAGTGTTTACTTATGGCATTGCATGAGGACACGACAATAGTTTAGTATGGGGGATTTTGGTATGTGCTTAATTACACATACCTTTTACCTATAAAAAGGAGCTTATTTGACCAAAAACGAACATAAAATGCCAAATATATGCTTGTTTTGCTATTTGTGTTGTGCATGTGACAAATATTCAGAAAAAGGACAAAAACGAAGCCAAAATCGACAAAACCAGGCATGGATTGGAAAAGCGGGGGGGGGGGGGGGGGTGAACATAACCAAGTCCAAAAGTCAAAGTCAAAATTCAACAAGCAAAGACGAAGCGAATCCGAATAAATCTGAAATAGGGCCAACCCGTCTACCATATAATTAGGGGGTCAGCCCATTAAGCCTTAGTTATTAAAGACTTATAAGTCTATGTCAAAATTTAAAATCCAAAAACCATAAAACCGGCCCAACATCAAGCCCAAAACACTTAACCATTAACCCCATTAACCCCTTTACACCAAAGGACCTTTAACATTTACACCGTTAGTCCTCAAGGACTAACAATGTCAGTCCAAAAGGACTAACGGTGCAAACACATAACAAAAATAAGGCAAACGCCCGTTAAAACAAAACAAACGCACCCATTTCCCACCCTACTATTCATCTGTCTCTTTCCCACCTCGTACCCTGCTCTAACAAACAAACCTATCACTATCACTCTCTACCCCATACCACAAAACAACAAATGCCATGTTGGCAATCCTAAACAACACCATTCGTTCATGGAAAAGACAAGAAATTGAAGGGCTGTGATTGATGGACTTGGAGAGCAAGCAAAATGGATGGCTTTGATGAGTTTTTGACTTCTCTCATATAAGAAACACACCCTTGAGCTCACTCACAGAAGTAGCACAAAGAATGAAGACCCAAGACCTTTGATATCTATATAAATAGGATCCGTGTAAGCCCTTGAGGCATCTAGTTTTTAGTTTTAAGTCTTTTCAGCTTATATTTAAGTCTTTTGTACTGTTTCTTGAAGCTTTGTATTGTTTTATTCAAGTTTAATGAAAATCAAGTTTTTATGTTAAATCTGTCTCTAAGTTAATATACTTTGTGTTTTAAATAAAAAACGTTTTTATAAGCTGACAAAAGTTCTTTTTATCTTTTTACTTAAGCTGTTTACGTAAACTATTCAAGCTTTTCCATAGCTTGAAGAGTTTACGCCTTTTTACCCAAAAATCACTCATAAGCTAATTTGGATGACAAGCCAAACCTGGAAGGGCTTGTGGGTATTTACTAGCTTGTTTTTGACAAGCTAGAGCTTGTAGATCAGTTTATTGAAAGCTTATTTGCGCTGTTTTGAGCAAGGGCTTTGTACGTTTCTCATTTTTCAAGTTTTATCTCATAAACTGTCATAACTTATTTTACTGCTTATTTTTGGTTTATTATTGCTTATTTATGCTTATTCATCATGTTTATTGCTTATTATGCTTGTCTAGTAGTTTGTAGCTCATTTGGTTAAGTTTCGCTAATTTTAGTCTTTAATACTGCTTAATCTAGTTTGCTTATTTTTATTGCTTAATTTTATGTTCTAATTGCTTAAATGTCTTTATTATACCATATGCTTAAACTATTTTTGGTTTTCACAAGTTTTCTTAAGCTGTTTTAAGCTTAAAATGGTTTTTCAGATCCTTAAGGAGTGTTTGGGTTAAGAGGCAAAGTGGGTCAAATTGTGTTTAAAAACTGTTTGGGTCACTAAGCTAACTTATGCAAGTTTTTTTTAGTCATTCTAATATGTTTTTAGGAGTTTTAAAATCTTAAAGTGAGTTTTGAGATTTAATCTATAAGGTGTTTAAATCTGTGGTCATAAAACAGTTTAGTATAGCTTATTTAATTAGGTCTTTGAAATTAGCTTTTAAGTGTTGTTTTGGTGTTGTTTAAGTTGTCAAAATGCAGTAGTAACAAGATTTGCTTAAGTGCATTTGCAGTTGTGTTTTTAGTCAAAACCTGTCAAAGTGTTAAGTTTTCATTTTCAAAGTCAAAATGCCCTTTTTCATTAGCAAATTTAGATAAGATAAAATTAGTTTTAGGATCTAATTTTCTTAGCATTAGTTCTTTAGATATAGATCTTTATCTGTTTCAGCTTATTTTGTAGTCCAAACTTCATTTACTAGCTTAAAATTAAGCCTGCACTTTGCCTTTTGTCTTTTCAAAAACTTAAAAAAAAAATCAGCAACTACTAAGAGTAACAACCTTTTTCATAAGCGTTTTAAACAGCTTATTTGATTTTCAAAATGTTTTCTGATTGATGATTTAGATAGCTTGTTGTAAAAGCTTTTCAGTGCTATAAGTCTCTAAGCCATAATGATCAATTTTCTAGCTTAAAAATAAGCTAGAAAGTGCCCTTGTAGGATGTTGTAGTAGTTTTTGGCAAATTTAGCTTATTTGCTTTTCTGAGCTTATTGGCTTATTGACTTTGCTTTATTTATGTTTAGTCCTGCTTATTAGGTTAGTTTTAAGGTACTGTTAGCTTATTTAGTTTAGGTTAGAGCTTATTCAAGCTTATGAGCTTTTTCAGTTTAGAATTCTAAGTTAAAAGCCTTTTAAGAGATTATGCATTTAAGCTTAGTTTTAGCTCATATTGGCAGCTTATTTTTGTTCATTAGTGCTTATTAGGGTTTAGTAATCATTTGTTTTTAGCTAATTAGTTTTCATGTTTGCTTATTAAGTCTAAAAATGCTTAACAGTTAGTCCTTTAAGTCTTAGCTTAAAATAACCAAAACTGTTGCTTTTAAGTGCTTATTTCTAGCTTATTATAAGTTTTTATAAAAAGTCATTTCACAAAAGTTGCTTATTTCAGTTGTATAAAACTTTTTCAAAAAGAAATTTTCAAAAAAAAACATGGGAATTGGGGAAGTCAAGGGTGAGCAAGGCTCGAACCCCTGACCTCTACCCAACTCAACCACGTTTTAACACACACCTCCACTACAACATGCCCTTGGGTCTTTTCCGGTTATTGATTGCAAAATTTAATATATAACCCCTTTTAACCAGTTTTAGCTTTAAGCCCCTTTTTGCTTATTAACAGCTTATTGAGATAAGTTGTTGGCCCCGTTTTATTTTTCATAGGATTAGCCTTCTTCAAAGTACTTTTTGTAATTTTTTCAGATTTTTTATAAATAGTTTAATATTTTTAATATTTAATTTAGATTAAATCAGTTTTTAATTCATAATAAATTAAATAAAAGTAAAAAAAAATATAATTCTTTTTTAGAAAATTTTCTTTTATCATTTAGGACTGTTAAAAATTAAATTTGCATTTGTAGGGTTAAATTTGTAGATTTTAGGTTTTTAAAGAACGGGTTTTGATTCTTGTTATCGTTTTTAGTGTTTTAGCCTTAATTGCTTTCGTTTTTAGCGTGCCTTTACTTGTTTTTGTATTTTATTTGTAGAAATAGGAAACCAAATCCAATTTGTGATATTCAAGCATTGTTCCACGAACGTAGCCTCGATTTTCAAATTCGCACCTCGTCGCAAAACGACCCGGGAAAGTATTTTAGGGATTTTACTTTGGTCAAAAGTAACTTTCCTTTTAAAAAAGCCTCACGGAATACTTATCTCTCTCTATTATTGATATTATCCTATTATATATATTTATATATACTAAAGGATTGTAATCAATACCCATAGTACACCCCTCCGAGCCTATCTTTTTCGTAATTCTCGTAATTCTTCGGTGGATTCCGTATTATTAATGAAGAGCATTGTTTACACTTACACCAAATGTTACACCCAAATCGCCTTAGCCTTCCTTATATGTACCCACCTTTAGTACATTATTGTTATCACATTTGTAAACCCAGTTAATTATTTGCTTGATTACATGGCAGCTAGGTCGAGTCTTTTATTAGTGTATACAGTTTTGGGACGATTGGAATTCATGGTAGTTTATATTTTATGAAGAAATGGGAAAGAAGTCAAATTATTACCCTCATACGTGCTTAATACACTCCATGTTATTTTGATCCTTCTGATTCGGGTCATTAATTAGTTTATGTATTGAGTATCAAAACTCAAGTGTAAAGGTGCAATTATAAACCCCAAGTCATGTATTGATTATGTTTCAGCAGATGGCAGGGCAAAAGTGTACAAAAAATAGAAAAAAAGTGAAAAGAAAAGAGAAAAAAATAGAAAAAAGAAGAAAAAAATATACGGGCTGCCATTTTGCTTATGTTTATGTTCAAAATAGTGTTAAGAAAAGAAAAAGAAAGAGTTAGATGTAGAGTTTGTATATTTTTGTCCTAGTGTGGTCGAGTCTTGGCTTAGCAACGCCTTTACATGTATTCTTGTATTTAATTAACTCACCACCACCCCAAATCCACCCAAATATATCCCATCCGTTTTCGAATCTGTTTAACTTACACCCAAACATCACAACCCTTTAAAGACCTCTTTGATAGTAATTCCTAGGTGCTTACGCCACAAGGGTGGATGTTTGATCCTTTATCAAGCCTATGGTAATTTATATGCTATGACATCTAATGAGTGTTAATTTTTCGTTTCCTATATTGTTATAATCATTATACACCCGAGAGAAAGAGAGAATCTAAACACTTATGTGAGGTGCTAGTATATAATTTCCGTGCTTTTAATTGCGAGGTTTAGATGGTTGTGCCATGAATTATCTTTAAAGAGTAGGTTAAATGCTCTCGATATTGCTATTGTCTAAGTAGAAAAACTCATTTTCTTGAGGACAAGCAAATCCTAAGTGTAGGGGTATTTGATGAGGTGTCATTTAATACACTTTTCGGGGTTATTTAACCCTCTAAATCATGCAAATATGCTCAAAATACGTGCTTAATCGTTTCTTTTTATATTTTTAGCACTTGGATGGCATTTGGAGGAAATTCATGTGACTTGGGCTCATTTTGGGAAGAAACGGACGAGATTACAACTCTACACCAAAGTCGATAAACAAAAGCCATACAGTGGCTGGAGACGGCGTCTCGATTTCTAGCGACGACGTCTGAGTTTTGGTGACGGCGTCAGGACTCAACCGACTTAAGGAAACCCTAGAAGATTCGGCGTGGCGACGGCGTCACAACTTACAAGCGACGTCGTCGCGATTGTTTTTCTATATATACAGACTCAAATTTAGGGTTTTAAAAGGGTGGAACTTATGGGATTCGGGAGTCATACTTAGGGTACGAATATTATCAGGTTTTGGGTCGATTTTAGGGTTCTTAAACCCTCTTTTATCAACCTTAACTCCATGTTTTAATCAAGTGAAGATCTTCTATCCCTTTAATCTTTAAATATGTCTTGTTGTTTGATTAACCGTTGTTCTTCGCTTTCTTATAACATGCTAGGCTAAATTAATTAGTCTTTGCTTATGATTGCATGAAACTTAGTTTGTAAATCATTATTTATTGCTTCTTGTTGATGTATGTGCGTGTTAGGCTCTAGAAAACTAGCTTCTTAATTGCTTGCGAAGACGTCTAGGGAAACGTGATTGTGTAGAAAAGATACCATCGCAACAGTCTTCATACTACCTTGCCCTAATATGGTTGATCACCTTTTAAATGTTTGAATGCATGTAATGTACTCTTAGGGGCCTTGTAATAGTCTTCATACTACCTTACTTGTGCGTTGTCTTAACGGAATATTACATAGACGGCGGGTTCGTGTAATTCGTTCATGAATTAGGATATACTTACACACTACATCACATGGGTGACAAAGCAATAGGATTAAGAGGATCAAATTAAGGAGTAATGCATGATAAGTGAACACGTTTATTTACCTATACGAGTTTCCACACAATTAGTTTAGATTTAATTTAGTTTATTAGTTTAATTAGCTTAAAACCAAACCCCCTTCAAACTAGAGATTTTTCCTAGCTTTCATAAAATATAAAAATACAATAATACAAAAATAATCTTCTTTCAACCCTTATACCTTAGTTACATCTAATTCGAGCATTCACAAGCTATTTCCCTAGAGAACGATAACAACCCCCCGAGTTTTGCCTATACTACACTATAACGGTTAGGTACACTGCCTAGGGTGTTGTAAAACTTCTTGTGTGTTACAACGACCCGCATCAACTTTGATTTTGACTTTCTCCTTGACTGATGTGAATCCCTGCGGTCAGTTCTTCCCCTCACATATAACCCTTCACCATTATCCCCCTTTGCCTTAAACCATTCTTTGATTTCCTTTGAATTTAGTGTGGCCATCACGTCTTCCAAAGTCAAAGCTTCTCGTCCATAAAGCAATGTATTCACAAAGTGTTCGCATGATGCTAGTAAAGAAGTGAGTAATAATAAAGCAAGATCTTCATCATCGAATTTTACCTCAATATTTGCTAAATCAAATCTATATGCTCGGAAATCTTTCGTCCATCCGGCATATAGAATGTATACAACTTCTTCTTTATGTATAACTTAAGCTTGAAAGAATGAACCTGATCTTGAAGTCGAACACACCCCTGCAACGTTGCTTTATATCGACAGTAAAGAAAAGAACAAGCACACGATGAATACACTTAACTGAACGTTTGGATTAAGCTTGAAAGAATGAAGTACACGATCCCTCCCCCTCACTTCTTTTTATAGAGATGAGGGGGAGGGAAAACCGACTCCTACAAGGAGTCTAAGTCGGTTGTGATAACATAAAAACCTGAAATCACAAGTTCTATCGAATTTCTCGATGTCAAACTTGGCTGCCATCATTCTTTGTTTATCCTTTATTAATTTGTCACAGTTACAAACTAACAAATATTGAACCACATGTGAACTTCAAGAATAATCACCCCTGGTGTCTTTGAGAATAATAAACCACATGTGTATTTAATAATTGGTTTAAGAGAAATTACTTTTAGTTTCTTCCCTCTAAAAACGATTTATTAAATCACCTTTGGTTTTTTATCTTTTTCTTCGTCAATAGAAAAGCGAACCAACAACAAAAAACTTATTGTCGATCTTCTATAACCTGAAAATCAACAACCCTTAAGCTTTCTTTAACTCGTCAATAACCTCGATAAATCGAAAACTCACTACAAGAAAAACTAGAACGGGCGACGAACTTTTCCCGGGCGACATTTGTCGCCCGGGAAAGGTCGCTAAACGACAAAAATCCATCCGACGTGGCACCAATTCTGATAGACTTTTTAGTCAAAGTATGTGGTGAGTTTCCCGGGCGACATGTCGCCCGGGGGATAACTTGGTTTGAGTTTGACCAAAATAATCAACGAAAATCCTGGCGACAAATTTTCCCGCTTAAGTTACCAGGGCGACATGTCGCCCGGGATACTATTCCACGTTTAACATGGTGTTTAGTGATAAATTAATGCGTGTTAGTGTATAATGATTTTTTGTAACATTTTTTTCCCGGGCGACATGTCGCCCGGGAAAAATTTTATTAAAATTTTTACAGTTTTTTAATATTTATAAAACTGTATAATTTTTTAATACAATGTTTCCCGGGCGACATGTCGCCCGGGAATATTTTTATTAAAATTTAGAAATACAAAATCACCGAAAATCCTGGCGGCAATTTTTCCCGCTCAGGTTTCCCGGGCGACATGTCGCCCGGGATAATGTATTTTATCAAAAAATTTAATTTTGCCTTTAAAATCATTATTATTTATAAAATATGTTTTATAACTATACATTTAAAAAGATACTTATAAAATATATAAATACTTATATAAAAAAACTACGTTTTCTAGGTTCGTTTCGGTCCGATATGCCGTATACTCTAACAAAAAATATAGTGTGTATTTTGTATGCCGATATGCCGTATTTTCTCGGTTCGGTCAGGATATGCACTACCCTTCTATAGTTGAACATGATGTATTGTATACTTTTTCAAGATGCACAAAAACAAACATTCATTTAGGTAAATATTATACATACCACTTCTAGTAACACAAACGACTTACAAACAGACACTTAAACATACGAATTACATTGCAAATGACAAACTACTCGAAATCATACGAATTACATTGCACATGACAAACTACTCCAAATCAAGTTTTTCCATTTCATTGAGAACTTCGTGAAATAGTGCAGCCGAATTAACTGTATGTTGTTCCGGATGCATATGCATTTCCATTGTTGCCTTGAGTACACTTATCTTTCCACGCAAATGCTTGCAGTTTGAGCACTCTCTATTTCTTGAAGATCCTAGAGAATAGTTTGTAGGTGTTGAAGGTCCAGAAGAATAGCTTGGAAGCGTTGAAGGTCCTGAAGAATAGCTTGGAGATGTTGAATGTCCTGCAGAGTAACTTGGAGTCGATGGAGCTCCAAGAGAACTCATCAATTGACGAAGTCGGGTCTCTTTCCATAAAAAAATCCACATCCAAAATGTTTCGTCACAACTAACTAGAATATTTATATATTACACAAATAAAAAATATGTGATTGTTCACCTTTGATTTTGGACATGCATAGTATAGTTTACCGTAACTCCCTGGTTTATACGATTGTCCAAGAACTACATCTCCTTCTGCACAACTACACGCAAAAGCTTCATGTGGCACCATATTCACCATTTTTTGTGGTTGTGATAGTAAGAGTGTGTGATATGTTTGTGGTTGTGATAGTATCTTTTTTTATGGAATAAAAGAGTTTTTGGCGGGAGTATTTGGCGGGAGTATTTGGCGGGAGTTTTTGGCGGGAGTATTTGGCGGGAGTTTTTGGCAGGAGTATAATGTATAACCATAACATATCGACTCATCCGTTGAACGTCTAATGTATAACCATACCATATCGACTCATCCGTTGAACGTCTAATGTATGACCATAACATATCGACTCATCCGTTGAACCTCTAATGTACAACCATACCATATCGACTCATCCGTTGAACTTCTAATGTATGACAATAACATATCGACTCATCCGTTGAACGTCTAATGTATGACCATAACATATCGACTCATCCGTTGAACCTCTAATGTAGTAATTATATATTTTATAAAAAATCATTTTAAATAATAATTATATACGAACCGAGGAACCGGACTGACCCGGCCGAAACGAACCGATTATATATTTTATAAAAAATAATTGTAAATAATAATTATATATTTTATAAAAAAGTTATTATACATTTTATAAAAAAGTTATATAAATAATAATAAAAAACAAGTTATATTTTTTAATTTTGTGGTTTCCCCGACGACTTGTCGCCGGGGATAAGTAATTTAGTTAAAAAGTTAAATAAATACTAAAAAAAAGGTAAGTTATTTATTTTAAGTATTCCCCGGCGGCATGTCGCCAGGGATACTGGCCTACCAAAATTTTCATTAACGCGCCAATTTACGCTAAACGGCAAAAACGTAAGTTTTCCCGGCGACATGTCGCCGGGAATAAAGTTTATGATAAAGTGGATCTGGTAAGTATCATCTCTCAGTACCAAAAACGAAAAAAAGGTATCATCTCCTTGGCGATTTTTGCAGCGCCGCACCTCCACAAAATCCACCATCACAAACAATTCGAGCACCTCCATCACCACCACCACCTCCATCACCACCACCACCACCGGCTGTTACACGAGCACACGAGCACCTCCTCCTCCTCTAAACCATAATTCTTTCCCTAACCCTCTAATTGATAATTCTTTTTGTTCTTTTTCTAACCCTCTAAAGAGTTGCAGCCGAGACCAAGTGATACACGGGTTAAAGGGTTTGATTTTAGTTTTTTTTTAATTATGTTAATAAGTTGCGGTTTGAATTTAGATTATGTTTCTAATTATGTTAAAGAGGTATAATTATGTTAATAAGCTGTGATTGATGGTCTTTAAATTTTTTTTTTGCAGCCGTAGCAGCCGCCGTATCAGCCGTAGCAGCCGACACACAGCCGTAGCAGCCGACACACAGCCGAAGGTACATATTTTCTTTTTTTTTTCCTTTTGGTATCCCCGGCGACATGTCGTCGGGGAATGTGTATAGTTATTAAAATAACTTATGGTGGTTTTGTATTTGATATAAATGTGCTTTAGGAATGTTTTATCATTTTAAATAATAATTATATACGAACCGAGGAACCGGACCGACCCGGCCGAAACGAACCGATTCGGCCGAAACGAACCGATTATATATTTTATAAAAAATAATTGTAAATAATAATTATATATTTTATAAAAAATCATTTTAAATAATAATTATATACGAACCGAGGAACCGGACCGACCCGGCCGAAACGAACCGATTATATATTTTATAAAAAATAATTGTAAATAGTAATTATATATTTTATAAAAAATCATTTTAAATAATAATTATATACGAACCGAGGAACCGGACCGACCCGGCCGAAACGAACCGATTATATATTTTTTCCTTTTGGTATCCCCGGCGACATGTCGTCGGGGAATGTGTATAGTTATTAAAATAACTTATGGTGGTTTTGTATTTGATATAAATGTGCTTTAGGAATGTTTTAGGATTTTAGTGATTAATTTCGGAAAATCCCCGTCTGAATTTAATCATCCTATAGAAAACCCGTCCGAAATTAATTTATTAGAAATTAATTTCGGAAAGTCCCCAGTTTGGGACTGCTTTTTGAATGTTTTGTCTCATTTAGGATATGAATGCGTATAATTGGTTTACTATTTGAGATGATTTTGACAGTGTTTCTCCTTTACTCATTTAGGATATGAATGCATATAGATGGTCAATCAACGGTGGTTGACGCACCACCAGATATCATTGATGTTCCTGACGAAGACGATGATATTATTGATGATGAAGACGCCCTTCCTCATGATTTAGCAGATTCAAATGTTGAAGACCTCATCAATGTTGATGATGATGGTGTTGAGAAAGTTTATTCTAGTGAAGAAGAAGATTGATCTTGAGTTGTAACTTGCAAAATACACTTATATATTTGAATGAATGAATGAAATTGTTGTGGATTGTTTAAATGTGTATATTTATTTGGATATGTATGTATTTGGATGTGTGCATGCTTATATTATTTTGTTCATGAATTTCTATATGTTATGCTAATTGTACTTGTACAGATGTCGTCAGCAGATGTTGCACGGTCCCACGACGGTGACGGTGGCGGTGAGGATCGTCCCCCTCCACACCATGTACCGACCGGTTGCGGGGGTTGCTTCATTAACAGGGGTAAGAATTTCTGGATTATTGTAATACAAGCATAAATTTGATACATATATTGAACTTGCTTGCCTTGAATTTTTATGACTTTATCACTCACTTGATTTTGCAGGCAAAGGCACAAGAAAGCCCAATTTGGGCGGCAGAGGAGCGGGTAGGATGAATACCCGCGACAAGACCCGGAACCTTTCGCTAAAGGAAGTTGCGGAAGCTAAAGGCCCCGTCTCGATCCAATTTGATGTTGGTGACAAAAAAACCCTAAACCCTCTCGGTCCCCATGCGGCTCACTGGTCTAACTACATCAGGGAGGTCATTAGGACTGTGCCTTTGTACTACCCTTCTTGGGAGAAGGTCCCGAAGAAGAGAAAGGCGACGTTCAATTCAAATATTAGGGTCAGTTATCCTTTTATGTTTATTTCATTATCATGTTCATTTATTTAATTGTGTATATTTATCTAAATTCGTTTATTTATTTATAACATATAAATAAATAAACAAATTTAAATAAATATATAAATTATATCTCTAACCTTGCTCGTACCGCTCAAAATCGGCAATACCGGCAAAAGAGCGTGGTCATATCTCGACAGGGATCCCGGTCGCTGGCTCGCCTTCGAGATGAGATGATAATAAACTTTATAATTATTTTACATACATATATACATATATATCTGATTATACGCTTTGGTGTGTAGTGATTTGTCGTTTTTAATTAGTTTCATCTTATATGCGTGTGTATGTACAGAGGTAGGCCTCAGACACTCAAGAGTACCCTTCGCTCATTGACACCTTCTGGCGAACACACACTGTTGACGGGGTATTCCCTAAGGATGAGGACCGCCGCATATATGTAAGTTTTGTTTCAAAACACACTTTAATGAATTATCGAGAAATAATGTAGCAACCCGACTAATATATTTACTATCTTGTGTTTTTGTCACTACATAGGAGGAGATGAAGAGGCTGGAGGCTACGGGTGAGTACACGGAGGATGAGATCAATCGATTGGCTAGAGGGGGTAAGCTTCGTGGGCACATTCCCGGTGTGGGTAGGGTATTGCCAGCACGGGCCACATCCAGGCCAAGTATGCCCGCCCCCGACAAGTCGCTCAAGAGCATACATAAAAAGGTAAACTTTATGATGAGTCTTTTCAGAAGTGACTCCAAGTACTCAGATATGTTTAAGGAGTTTGAGTCAGGTGGTGCTATCGGGAGTGGCGGGTGTGGTGATGACGAGGAGAGTGGAGATGATGAGGATGAGGATGGCGATGGTGATTATTAGTTATGTTATATATTAGTTAGTATGCTACATTATTACTTTATGTTCATCTTGGCGGCATTTAAACACTTGTTTCCCTATCCTATCATGTTGAATATTGACTTGTAAGCCCCGTTTATGACTAGGAAGCCCCGTTTTGTAGACTTATTCTGATTTTTTCTAGAATTTTTTCAGAAAAAATATGGAAAACGCCTGCTGTGCAGGCTGTATTTAAAAAAAATTGCAAACTTTTCCACAGCGACTTGTCGCTGGGGAAACTTTATTCTAAACTTTAAAAAAAACGTTCCCTAGCGACCTGTCGCTGGGGAAACCTGATTCTAAACTTTTTAAAAAAACTTTCCCCAGCGACTTGTCGCTGGGGAAACGTACCACTGACGTTGACTTGTCAACGTATAAGAAATATTCCCCAACGACATGTCGTTGGGGATAGTTCACAATTAAGTTAAGGTTTAATTAAGGGTCTTAAACACTTTAGCTTACCCAATGATTCCCCAGCGACATGTCGCCCGGAGAAAAGTGTGCCATCGTGGCACTAGTTCCTTGACTGAAAAATAAGTGGGACCCACCTCATCGCTGAGGATTATCGCTGGGGAAAGAACCTTATGAGGCTTCCCCAGCGACTTGTCGTGACTTGTCGCTGGGGAAAGGCCCAAATGTTCGCCAGGGAAAAAGGCGATTGTTGTAGTGACGATCACGGAGATATCATGAAAAATATGTGTTCAACTAAGTCAAAGAATATGTGAATAATACGATGGACTAGTATCAGCATCATAGATTGGCCCTGCAGGAGTTAGATTTTCCATAAAGACTGCGCGGGCTTGAGGTGCTTCATCACAATCAAAGTCAAATGCATCAATATCCTTTGTTTGGAATATAGCAGTGTTCGTGAGTGCTTCAACATCCTGAAATAGCTGCTTCCCCGTTATCTGCTAAAAATGCTAGTTGTTCTTCATCCATAACAACTCCCACTTCCTGAGCTTGTGCCAACAACATTTTATCCTTGAAACGTTCTGAATTCTGAGCCCTCTTTGCTTGAGTACATTGCCTGGCTATATGAACTTCACCTTTGCAGTTATAGCATCGAATGACATTTGCTTGGTTTGTCATAGCATTTCCTGTATTATTGATAACCCTTGTTCCAGTAGCTTTACCTTTTGCCATATTACCCCCATAACTCTGAGTCTGTCTTCCTTGCACATTCTGCACTGTTACCTTACCATCATGAATAGTGGCTTTGTTCTTTGGATTAGACGAAGTTCTAAGTTAATTGTTAGTCTGTGGATATCTTAAAGTAAAAGCAGTACTTATGAATGTCATGGATTTGTTGAGGCTTTCAATTGGATCATGAAATGATGGCAAACCAATACTTGAATCAAGTTGTGTAGGTACTGCAGGTGGTTGTTGATAAACAACTGGCACTTCATATTCTTGTTGTTGTAGAAGAAGTGAATAAAATTGTTGTTGTTGAGGTGCTAAAAATTGTTGATTGAAGTGTGGTCGATGATTGTTGTAAAAGGAAGTGTGTTGTATGTGTTAGCAACTAAGGCAAGAGGATCTGGAAATTTTTGCCTCATCATACAAACATCATTTGCATGAGCTTCATGTTGCCTTAACTATGCGTATAACTGATCAAATCTCACTGAGTGCATATCCTTAGCTAACTTTACATTTGTAACAAACTTATCCCTTTGACCGAAGACTATTCACAAACTTAGTATTCACTTAAAGTTTTTGCATTGTCATGCAATCGTGTACATATCATTAATCAACTTAGCAAATCTTAAGTAATAAGTTTGAATAGTTTCTCTCTTCTCTGATGTAAACCTATCAAAATAAATATTCAACTTTGATTCCCTTTCTTGCAGTGAGAGTTCTGAACCTTCCATGAGTAATTTGACAATGTCCTATATCTCTTTTGCTACATTGTGATGATTCAAAAGAGTGTATACATCTAATGATATCACATGCTCTACGTATCTTTTCTTCATGTGTGAGATCAGCCAATGTTCCCTCTCTTGTAGTAGCAGGTGTTGTATCAGTTGCTGCAACATATACCATTCTTAATTGAAATGGACCGTCTTTGAATGACTCAAGAAACGTTTATTTACCTTCGATGTACCGACTTCTGCCATGAATCATACCGACTTCTCTCAAGCATAGGAGGACGGTTCTCAGCTCCCGCAGCAATAACATTCTTATCCATTGTCGACATAATAGACATAATAATTTGATTAGTGTGTTAAATGATATTACAAGATCGTTGCAATGATTAGTGAGAGTTGTGTTATTGTGTTGTTGTTATAAGTTCTTATGAGTTGTCTTTGTTTCAATTTATGTCTTTGAATTCACGAAAAATATGGTCAAATCGCCTGAAGAGGTATGATCAAATCGCCTGATAAGGAAAGATCAAATCGTCTAAATCAAATCGCCTAAAAACAAACGATCAAATCGCCCGAATCAAATGTCCTAATAACAAATGATCAAACTGTCACACCCCGTAAATTTTAGGTCAATATTTTGAACTTTTCCGATTATTATTTTTGACTTTTATACGTTACGTTTGAGTCTGGCAGTTTACCGGGAAATTAACCCGCGTAGATCTGAAAAACGTAATCGGACGCATTTCGACTTCGGATTTTGATTAGTTTAGACATTATATGAGTTATTTTATCATTTCTAAGTGTTTTGTAGTTTACGATCACTTCCGGTATTTAGTTTTACGTTTTAACGTTTAATTTGCGTTTTTCGCGTCTTTGACCTAACGGAACCCCAGAAACTTACCACCTTTGCATGTAAACCCGTGTTATCATTCGTAACATGTCGTAACATCAAAATTTTCGTTCATATGCCCCCTCCTTATTAATTTCGGATGCCTAAACCAAACCAAATCAACCATAAGTCTTGAAATTAAATCAAAGGCATCTTATTTTAAAAAATCCACCCATGTGTGCATGTAAGATGAGAAAGTGACATATGAGCTAGTCCCCTTCATGCACAAGGAATCCCATTTGACTTATGCATGCAATACTTGATCACATGTACACCATTTGACCAAAACTATAAACCAAAACTTGTTATACTTGAACCTTGATCCTAAAATTGAACCATTTAGTCCTTGTGGGTGAGTTTCGGCCGAACAAAGCACACACACACTCTTGTGTGTGTTGGACACTTAATACTACAAACCAAGGAACCCTAGACCACCCTTTTCCCTATAAATATCATGTTATAACACATACTAGGTCATTTCATATTTCTAAGCCTATTAGGGTTTCTTTTTCTTGATTTCCTCTAAGATCCAAGTATTCTAGGTTGATTCTTGTTCATATCTAAGGTTAATTAAGGTGTATCTATGTATTAGTTTATTATTTTCAAGGGTTGTTCAAGATTTAAAAGTTAGGGTTTCAAATTTATTTTTGGTTTAGATCTTGTGTTGTTGTTCTTTGTTCTTGATTCTTGTAAGCATTTCTCTTGATTCTTTATATCATTCTTATGTTCTTGCAATAGATTTATGAATCCTATGGTGTTTGTGTAATTTTTTTAAAAAGAAATGAAATGGGTTTGTTAAACAATGAAACTTTTAAGAAAAAAATATTGTGACTAGGGTTTAAGTGAAGTAATTAGTGTGTTTGCATATTGAGGTGGGATAATTAGTGATAAAAAGTTTGTTTTTTGTGTTGGCAGTTTTAATTGTTAGTTAGGAATGGAGAATAGGTTAGATATAGCACTATTGGAAGTTTGTCGTACAATTTATTGGGAAGTTTTGGAAGCGTTTGTGAAAAACATAGTTGCTGATCCGAAATGATTTTGAGGTTTTGAGCGACTTAGGTATGTTTTCATTAGGCGTAAAAGTAGTTTTTAGAGAGCTCGTTTCGAATAGATAGTTTTTCATATATAGTTTTTCATATATGGTACGGCTAAGTTATATCCAAATGAAACTTGAAAGATTTTTCGGCAAAATCATTTTGACATAGTGTTGTTTGAAAGATTTTTCGGCAAAATCATTTTGACATTACACAATTTGAAGTTGCATCTAAATCAAAATGATCCACCTCCAAGCCAAAAATGGTTACAGCTCATAAAGATGTAACCCAAAAGGTTCAAACAAAACCATTTCTTACTAAAACCCTGGTTCCAATAAGGAATTGCATACTAGGCCTTGCAGCAGCTCATACGTGGGTTGGTATTGGTAACAAAACCTTTGGAACAAGAAAACCAAAAGATGCAATAGTTGCAGATAAAGACATAAATGGGAAAAAGATGGTTTAAACAAGAGGGATTGTTGTTTCAAATTAACAATAGACATTTTTAAAGTGACATGTTTGTTTGTGTTTAACAGTGGTAATTTATCCAACAATGAATTTGTTACCTTTAAGGTTTGTTTGATCATACATTGGATGGTTGTTCATCAAACAGTTTATGTTTAATCATCTAATATTTTGCTTATGCATCTTATGTCCATTTAAATAATGTTGCTTGTATGTGAATAACTACTTACGAACTACTATGGTGAATTTTATTCAGCATTGTATACTATCAAATGTTGAAGTAATATTGTTTTGATAAGTCTGAATTTTACAAGGTAATTAAGGTGGTGTCTAAAATAATACCAGTTCAATGCCTTTAAGAATTGAGACCAACAGTGATACTTTATTGGGTAGACTTTGACTTGGATAAGTGTCATTTGACTTTAAAATTTAGCCTACTAAAAAATTAGGATAATGTAAATTTCGTCCCTGCAAGTTTGGTGTTAGATTATCCTCTATTTAATGATGTGTCAGATTTTCCGTATTCCCTTCTAACTAAATCCTTAGAGATCGTTACTTGTAAACTTGTGTGATTTATTATACGTCACGCCTTCGGACACATGTTTTCGTCCATTCCTCGTTTGGGGGTATGACACAAACCGCCTTATAACAAATGATCAAATTGCCTGATCACAAATGATCAAACCGCCTGATTCAAAACTATCAAACCGTTTGAGTCAAAACTATCAAACCGCGTGAATCAAAACTATCAAACCGCGTCCAAAAAGTACAAACACAACTAACACTTAAAAACATAATTTTACACGTTTTTTCTTGAAATTGTTTGCACAACTAAGTATCCCTAGGCTATATTTTTAGTTTAATCAAATAGAGATTTTAGTGTTAACCATAAACTCCTCATGGATACGATACTTTATTTACCCTATTCTAAGTAGGATATTTAAGGTTATTTTTGGTAGAGTCAACGACCTCGATTAAATTTTTGCGCCGCTGTCGGGGAGCTTTTGTGCTTAACGCTTAGTTTTGTTATTACTGTTTTATTATCTTTCATATTATTCGAAAACCCACAAATATTTTATTTTTATTGATTAGTTGTTTTTATTGTTTCCTGAAAATTAAGTTTCCAATTCAGTTTCCATATGTCTACACGGCGTATGCTTTCTCTTTAGCATATGAAGCGCGAACCCTCGAATTGAATTTTTTTATTAAGTTCGGGCGCGGTCTGCCCTTTCCTAATCACCCTCCCCCCCCCAACACCCCACTCCAACCCATTTGACGGCATATACACATCAATTTGAGGGACTCGACTACGCTATACCGTACTCATAGCCAGTGGCGAGCTCACCCTTACCGTCACATTTCTAGTGCATTCAAGCTGTATTCAAACGAGAGTTCAATTAACAGGATTAACATTATATTAATGTTTCAAATATTTATGTTTCATCTTCACCTCTAGTTATTGAGTCCCTACAAAATTGTTTAGTTCTCTCTGTAACGCCGGTGTCTTTAGCTGTGTTTCATTTTAAGATTTCTGTAAATCAGGTACTGCAACGCCAAACACACTCTACTGATGTTTTATCATTATCTTTCTCCTCTCCCCAAGACTGTCCAATCAACTAAACTCAAAATCTTATTCTGTGTAATAGGGTGTCTTCTGCGCTCGAGAATTACCTTTATCTACCTCCGTCCTATAGAACAATTTTCTCCCGAATAACCGAAGGGAAGAATCAAAAGGAAACAAAATCGCGCTCATTATCAAAAGATTCACCTATGCGGTATGAAACCATATTCAAACACATTAGACTCTCTACCCCTTCATTATCGCATCACAACGTGAGTACAAACTCTATGTGGATGTTAGAAATACGAACAAAAGTAGAGGTACTTAAATTAACTCAAAAAATTTCTATCAACCTCAAGAACCATCACATCAACAATCTTATCGTTATCAAGGGCAAAATATCGGTGAGAAAATAGATCGGAATTTAAAGTGAATGGATTAAAAAATCCATGAAATGAAGCAACGAATGAACAATACATCTATTAGACAAGAAGTGTCTTCTTCTTTAATTCAACATATTGATGAAGTGATTCACCCTTTTCGGTAAGGGAACAACCATCAAGTGATAAATAAAAATACTACGCATCAAGTTGGTCATTGGGAAGATTGCACATATATCATGGAAATAGAGGAATGTTCTAACAGAATCATTATGTATTCTGAATGAGATATAGATATAGGAGATTATAGAGAAGAATGGAACATCAATGTTTTACCTTTCGAAGAACCTCTTCATATACCAGTTTCATATCAAGTTGTGGAGGATGTTGTGGATTCTACTACCACATACCATCCAACAAATTCTCAAGAACCAATCTTTCCGCCAATCATGGATACAAAATCACAAGATTCTGAGGATTTCTTTGTTTTTTCGAAAGAGGATGAGGAGTGCTTAGATTCATTGGAAGAATTATTATCTTATGTTGAGAATGATGTTGAAGTCACCCATATCGATCTAAATCCACCCCAATCGCCACAGGTAGTGATCAACCAAGTTGGGGAGGATAACTTATTTTTAAAAAATGAGAAAGAACAAGAAAATGTTTCATTAGTTGAAGAAGAGCATCATGTGGTTAAGCGGTGTCACGAGACTTCACTTAGTACACTCACCCATATCAATGTTACGCAAGTTCATAGGAAAGCTAGAGTTGTAGTTAGTGAATTGAGACACTCTTTATTTAATTGAAAGAGAAAATTTCAAGAAGTGTCAAACTCTACAAAGCTGGATAATGTTGCAAGTAAGAAACATCAAGAAAAAGATTTTTGCATTGCTTCAAACTGAAGAAAAAAGAAGATAAGAGTGTGGGTTTCTAATAATAGACATTTCTCATATGTACAAGATCGCGGTGTTCTAGAAGTGTTAACAAATACGAACGTTACATGGTCCGAAGGACACACTCATAAATAGGTAACTCGAAAGGTAAATGTTCAATCACTACCACAGTAGGTGCACAACAAGTAAGTTCGTTTGGCTGAAGACGTTAAATTTAGCGCTACTCGGGAGGCAACCCATGTTAGTGTTCTTTATTTTATCATTTTATTTAATTTGTCAAACGTTGTGGGTGTGTTCACTATAAACCCTCACTAGACTACAACTCGTTCACTCGGGATATCGTGGGATTTGAAGGCTTGTTGCATATGCTAAATGCAATCTCGATTCCTACGAAAGTGAGTTTTAAGGAACTTATTTTTATTGTCATTTTGTTTTTCAAGTCATTAATTTTTAACCAAATTTGAACTTAAAGTTTGCATTGGGGACAATGCTTTGCTTTAAGTTAGGGAGGGGTATTACTATATTTTAATTGGAAATTATGGTTAAAAATGAGAAACAATTAAAATTTTAAAATTTATTGTTCCCATTATTTAAGAAGTTTTGTGCTAATTTTGAATTGAGAAGTATATTCTACACATATTTGTTGAATTTTGTAGACTTTGGAGTTGAGATTTTGGACCATATGATGGCACTAGTTAAAGATCTAACCATAATTGCTCTATCAGGTAAACCCGCTTCCTTTATTTAGAGTTTTTGGTTGAATTAGTTGATTTGAATTGTGCATAATGTTTGCATTAAATTAGTTCATGTGTAGATTTAGATTTTGCTTATAGAAGATCAAATCCTTATATCAAGCTTCCCTAATTTACCTTTTTGCTTAGAGGAGAAAGACAAAGATAATATTTGGCAAAATTTAAATTGTTTGTGAATTGGACATGCAAACACTTAAGAAAGATCTTTCATTTACGAAATATGTGTCGTCATATGGTACGTAGTTTATCTGAGGTTTGTAATTTACTCTATAAGCACTTAGATATTGAAGAATAAAAACATGAGAATTTTAAATCCTTTGTTACTTACACACACATTCATCATCCGTCTATATTTCTTTCATGATTGATAGTCCTTCCATGTAAATAGATCTAGAACTTGCAACTTAATTAGTCTCTTGCAGATTGCATTAATTATGGTATAACAACGAATAAGTGATGCACTAGGATCAACTGATTTAGCGTATGTTTGTTATAATTGCATTAACTACATTGGTTATGTAATTACACCACATCCTTTTTGCACTCAATTTTAGTTCAAGATACCCTTAGTACACCATTCGTGCCTATCTTTTCGCGGTTCTCTTGATTTACACGTGGAGCCCGGAATATTATTGAAGAACATTCTTTTACACCCCACTAAATGTTACTCCCAAATCGCCTTAGCCATCCCCAATGCACTCGTTTTTAGTGATTATTGCGAAAACATATGTAAACCCTGAGTTAATTGTCTATTTAATTACATGGTTGCTAAGTCGAGTGTATACATTTTTGGAATGATTGTGAATCATGGTTGTATTATTATATGCATGGAGAATTAGGGAAGAACATCAATTTATTACCCCCACATACATTAATGTCTAAGTACTCCACGTGTTGTGATCCTCTTAATTCAAGTCATTAGTATTATGTATATGAGTTATGTCTAAAAACTCATGTTTAAGGACGCTATTATAAATCCCTTGTATTATGATGTATTATTTCAACAGATCAAAGATGGCACGGTACAAGTGTATGAAAAAAAATGATGAAAGAAAGAAAGAGAGAAATATATATATATATAGATAATTAACTTAGATAATTAACTTGCCACTAGTAAAAATATCCCTCGTATCTCTTTAAACCGTTTTTCCTGACCTTACACCTTACGTTACAACCCATTATAATACCATCTGATTTGTGCATATGTAATCTTAAGTTGTGGCGAATGAGACTTTTTTCATGCCTATGGAAAATCATCTCTTGAGGAACGATATTGAGTGAAACACATACCCCATTAAACACGTTGAGAGATGAGTAATTATCCTTTCAGGGCCTTCAATTCTAAGTTGCTTTATTCTCAATGCCTATCGTTCACTATTAGTTGCATATGATAGATATGATATTTGTGCTTGTTATGTGCATTGAAGATTCATATGGTTTAAATGATTTTTGTTAAATCACTTTTAAAGTCTTCCTCGAGACGAGTAAGAAGTAAGTTGGGGAGGTTTGATCGGTGCATTTTACATACACCTCGCTATGCGTTAATTGCTTAATTATACATCGTTATTATGCTTTATATGAGCTACTATGAAGTGTTTTATGATTATGTAGGTTATGCATAAAATGGAGCTAAAATTGCGACTTGTGGGCTAACGGCGAAAAGCAGGCCCGTCTTTGAGGGTGTGCAAGGTGCGTGACCGCTTAGGGCTCCAAAATTTTTAGGGGCCTCAAAATTTGTCTCCTTAACATTTATATGCATAGGCACACATATTTTTCACGAAAAAAAGTATTTAGATGAGAAATTATTTTAAATGAGTAATACGTTGAATGTTTAGATAACTAATTACATTATATCTTATAAACGGTGACACTTTATATATAACATTCTTTCTCGAAAAGCTTTTTAAAACACTAATTTCGCACAGGGCCCCAAATTATTTTTAAGATTTAGGTACGGCCCTGGTGAAAAGACACGGAAACTGACAAGAATTGAAGTACAATATCGAAGAGTGAAAGATTTGGACGCGTGCAATGTTTTGGTCATAACTTCTTCGTCCGAGCTCTGTTTTAGGTGATTAAAGGGCCACGGAAAGAGAAAAAAGATGTCTTTATTTTCATGTGATAAAACACACGAAAAGCTGGAGTTACCTCGTGGTTATATCTGTTAGAAAGTACAGTTCGTTATTGGGCTTTTAGCCCATTTTGGTTCACACTTGGTCCAAGTTTTTGTTATTAACTAAAAAAGAAGTACAAGAAGGTGTTGGGTCAGCTGGAGTGAGCAAGCAGAAGAAAGAAGGCCCAATGCAGGTTTGTGGATTGCTTGTGAAAAACGAAAAGTGGGATATATAATCCCATACTCCCCATTCGACAAAATACAATTCGTCCTAGGGATTATTCCCACTGACGACACAAAACAAAGGAGGCAGCCAGAAAAGGAGACGAAGGGTACACAGATGGTTGAACACATTATCATGTCCGGCTAGACATCCCGCTATCACAACCGGAATCAGGGTTTAATCTTTTATTTTTTAATGATTAATTCGTTTGAACGATTTTAAAGTTGTGAACACTTTGATGTTGATTTGATGTTAATGCATATGTTATGTTTTCCATTATTGTGTTATTAAATTAATTTAATAGTTAGTTGTAAGAGGGTATAACATTGTGGTTGTCCCTTTCGTGCCGAATCGATCCATGTGACGTATGAGACGAATGGTGCCGATACACATATTTCGTGCCCAGGATTAATTATTGAATTTGTACAAGTTTTTTCCTATGAAACTCGAGCAACCGCAATCTCTAGTAAAACAAATATATTAACTATTTATTGTGATCAAACCTAAAACCGGAAGTGATTGTGTTTTTAATCTATACGTTTACATTTTTTTGTTTATTACTTCGTAGTTATAATTATTTCAATTATTGTTAGTTTTAAATAGTAGTTATAATATCTCCAATCAAAGATTTTATTATGTTTCATTTAATTAAATAGAGATTTTAGTGTTAACCATAAGCTCCTCGTGGATACGATCCTTTATTTGCCCTATTCAAAGTAGGATATTTATGGTTATTTTTTGGTAGAGTCAACGACCTCCATCAGTAGGTTCCCTATGGAACGAGCGGAGATGTGGGATTCACCCTCATCCTTTGTATTTGATTGTTTTTTAGAGTAATAAATTTACCGGAGAAACCCTTTAAAAAAACACTAACAAAATGGTTTCATCTCTAACGTCAACTTATATTATTTATGGTTATGAGCTTCAAAACATAATATTATAGATATCTTTTTTTTCATCTACCTAATTAACCAACATGTTATCAATATGCCATTCGGAAGATGCAAAATTGTATTGTTAAAAAGTTACAACATGATGAACTTCAAAATACATATACAGATAACCAAACAAAAAACTATCGATGCTCAAGTTCTTAAGTTTCTGTTCTTAAGATCAAGGTCATTGTGATGGTATCATTTCTAATTGTTGGAATTTAACAATCAAGTTAACCATTTAACTCATTCGAGTACGCAGGAGATAGATCTAGTCTAGTATAATCAATTAACATACATATACACACAATAAGGGACATGAAAAATAAACAAAAAACATACCCTTGTAGTCAACTGCAAGTAAACGAAACCGAGAACAAGAAACTAGTGACTAAGTGGTCACCTCTATGAGTGCTCACACAAACACGTCTAACAAGTACACCCGGATGCTAGTCCTACTTCACGTGTATGCCAAACAACAATTGTATACCTACTAATATCTGAAATCGATCACCAAAGGTCCCTAACCCTCCTGTACCAAAATTCAGATTGCTAGAAATAGAGTTGCACCAATTTCGGTGCTATAGTACCACCGAAAATCACCAAACAACCCTTAAACCCATTTCTTTCAGTTGTCACACTTGAGAACCTATTAAACCGAACCTATGACCTTGCTGGAACAATTGTGGGAACAAGTCACACTCGAATAACCCTAAAAGGAATTACCGAAATTGAATGGCAAGTGAATAGGTTGACGAAATAGTTTATGAACCTAAAAGGGTTTGCTTGCGTATGATTTAAATGGAAAAGAAGGAGAGGAGTTTTTGTGTTTTCTTGGATTGTGCTGTCGTGCAAAAGTGTCAGGGAATGGGCTTTATATAGCTACAAGTTCCCTACTTATGATAGATTAAAACTCTCAAGTTGAGTCTTATCACAATACACCGACTCCTTCTTTATCTCACCAAGAATGTAATTGACACATTTCTAGATCCTTCTCTGGCCGGTTATTATGACAAGGGATCATAAGAATTTGTGTCTTAACATCTCATGTCCAAACGGTTTACATTTGAAAGCGTTTCGTGAAGCATCAAGCGTACTCTAAATGTTTTTCGTGTGTGCCCCCAATAGGCTACACAATTCTAGTCGTGTTTGAGCTATCGACTCATACAATCCAACAGCTGCACCACTTGGGGTTGGTGTAGCGACAACCATACACTAAGACGGATACATTAGCAACACTACATTTGTTTTTAAAACTATAAGTGTCGAGTTCAAGTTTCCATTAACTTCTCTGTGCATGGTTATGTATCTACTTGCTATAAGCATTATTTGTTCAAATACCGTTTAACCATGGATCATGGATCCTAAACCATTCATATAGGGGGTTTTTTTTTATAACCCCCATTTTGATTTCTCGTGTTTATACAATTTAATTCAGATATACCAAATGTAATCAAGAATCATCTTGCATTACCCTTTGGGTTCAGCCAAACAATTATCTAATTAATTCTGGAGAGGCGTCAATGGTAGCATTCTGCACATCAAGTGGAGAAACAAATTATTTGTTGAATACAAGTGTTGTGAATGGCTTCTTCACATCACTTCCAATAATGGTCTTTATAACTACCATTTTCAGGATAACGTTTGACTTAGAATTAAAAAGTGATATCCACACATACCAGAACTTGTTGTATTCTCAAGTCTAAGGATGACTTAACTAACCATTTTCGAAATTTTACTTATGACAACGGATCTATAAAGTAAACTTCGAAGGTTGGGGTGTCTAATACGCATCCTTTGTGAGTAACATATGTGTTTGGCGGGAATCATCCATATATTCAATGAATATAACCAACACTCATATTTGCCTTGTGTAACAATACTCCTATATGTAATCCGACAATGGACTTTATTTAGATTGATTATATAAACATTCAAGGATTAAATATGAAAATATAGGATAAACAATTGTTATATTAATGATAACAAATACCTCGTATCTTTATTCATCAGAAAATAAAATTGTCTTACAATCCTAATTATCCAAATGACTAATAAACACAGATTTACATGAGACTACTAGCTGAAAGCATTCCAATGTTCCTAGTAAGTGCTGAATGCTTTGGAAAAGCCAACGCTTTTGTAAACGGATCAGCTAAGTTGTCATATGTGTGAACTTTTTCTAACTTTACGTCACCAGATTCAATTTATTCACTAGGTAGTGAACTTTTGGAAAGGAATTGTATAGACACCTTAGTGATTTCCAGATTCATTAGCGATAACGATTGCTCCAGTATTATCACTATTACATATAATGAGTGTTTCTATTGTGGTAAATGTAATTTAATAACCTATACGGCCCCTTCCTTAGAAGCATCCAAAAGCAGCAATATACTCAGCTATCTGCAGATGCTCAGTAGCGAAAATGCTATTGCTTGGCACTTTTCCATTATCAATAAACACCTCCTTTCAAAACGAAATATATCCCGTTGAGACTTGAGTCATCAACATCCGTCAGTTATTCCATCATCAGTTGTAGCAGTAATCATATGCTCTCATTTTTAGTTACTCCGTAAACAGGAAACATATCACTTTTAGTATTCCTGAGATAACTTCGAATGTTCTTAACAGTAGTCAGTGTGATAGATCACCTGGATTCTGTTGATATCGGTTGTTATGTTAGAGCGAACGCAACATCTAGGCGTGTACATTCTCAGCATATTATTAGAACCCACAGCCTGAGGGCATATGAATATTTCTTCATGTGCTGTTAACTTAGCAGGTGTTGATGCTCCTTTGCTGATTTATTCCAATCTAAGCTCTTTTTTTGCATAGGGATACTTCCACGTTTGGAATTCTCATGTGATAACGCTTAAGATTTTTTCGATATTAGCACTTCGACATTAGCCATTTTCTCCATCGTGATCTATCCTTTAGTTCTTAATTCAAGAATATCTGAGCTTCACCTAAATCTTTCATTGCAAAAACTTTCCAAGATTTGATTTTACCATCTTGTACATTAGATTGTTGTTCCCATCATCTCAATAGTCATCGACAGTCAGTTTAGGAATTGATTTACTTCCATAGCTTTTAACGATATACACATGGTCATCAGGCATTTTGACTGAAACCACATTTCATTATTTCATCATCAAAATGCCATTATTCCATTGCTTGACACTTGCTTAAGCCCTTAAATGGAAGCTTCAGCGTGCATACCGGTTTGAGACATTTGGATGACAAACCTTTAGGTTGCTCCATGTAATCCTCTTCATTGAGATACCATTGAGGGGAAGGCAGTTTGGACATCCATTTGCCATATATCATAGTAATAGTACGGGCTATGGCTATAAGAATTCCTAATAGACCTAATGTACTGAACAGATGATCGTTTCCTTTAGAATCTAATCCATGTGTTTGAGCATAGCCCTTCGCACACGATCGAACTTTATAAGGTGTGTAAGATCCATCCATGTCGGTTTTTTCTATATGTCGCCACATGTACCAAAGGTTTTGCCATTGAGAGGAAGTTCAATACTAAGATCCCAAACTTCATTGTCTATCATGGATTGGCATTTTCCACATTCATAGGCATTAAGCACATTTATCGACTCAAGGTTCTAACGATGAACTTTATTTAGTTAGCAGGTCATACTGAGATCACCATAACTCTTGATTCATCAGCATCGTGTATAAAACACATACGTTCTGTGGGACATCGTGTTACTTGTGGAACTCCGATTGGGAACGATATCACTTGAGGTTCATCTATTTCTAGATACATCTTCTTTATGATTTAACGCTAGTGTTACAGAAAGGATGCGTATTCTTCTTTTTGAATTAAATTTCACATGATCTTTTAGAATCCACTTGATTCTTGATTTATTAAGACTATTCTTTAGGCAATATTTGCATTCGTGAAACAAAGGATTTGTTCCTTGGGTAGGTGTTGGAAGGAATTAATCCCTTGGTTCCTTTGGGTATCTATGAAGGATTACATTCAAGAGACCTGGGTTCTATACTTGTCGGCTGGTATGAGTATCTCGCTTAACAAGTGCCATCACAACCCAGACTTTTAAGTAAGACAGCTTAGGGGCTTGCCCTGCCATAACTTCGTATAGTGTCTTTTCAGACACCTTCTTAGTTGGACACCAATATTTGAGAATGCGTGCAGCAGTCTCAAGAGCATAATCCCAAAAGGACTTTGGAAGAGTTGTTTGATCTCATCAGGGATTGAACCTTTATCTAGTTTAAGGTTATGTTTCCTATCTGAATACACCATTGTGTTTGTGGAGTGTATGGAGGAGTACGATGGGCGATAATCCCATGATCTTTTAGATGATCCAAAAACTTTTGACTCATATATTCGCCCCTACGATTAGAACGTAGTGATTTAATGATCTTACCGATTTGATTTTCTACTTCCTTTTGAAACATTTGAAAGTTTCAAACACTTCATGCTTTATGCTTTATTACATTGTAAAAAACTAACCATAACAACTAAAGTCGTTAGTGAAAGTGATGAAGTAGTTGATTCTTCCTTGCTTGAAGTTATCTTAATAGGACACATACATCGGTGTGTATTAGTCCAAGTAAGTCTTTGCCCTTTCCACTGGATGTGTGTATGTTTTCTTGCCATCGTTTCCGGACATTACAAGGGACATACTTTTTCATAAGCTCTCAGGGGGGTGGGGGCGGGTTCAAAGAGTGTAGAGTTCAAGTCTAGCTTGGGCGCTTTTATTGCTTTACAGTATATATAAAAACTTCTTTTGCATAAGAATTGAGATAATCAATGTCAAAAATACCACCCTTAGGATAACACTAAAATAAATCACTGTTTATTTCTAGTATCTTGATATTGTATTATCATAAAACGGTTATTAATAACATCTTCGTACAAACGGGAAATGATAATTACTCCTCTAGTAATAGATGGAGCATAATGATCAATGTTTAAAACAATAACTAATCGTAGGGAGAGATATATTCAAAGTTGCCAATTGCTTCCACAGATCACGTTGACATCGCCCATAGTACAAGCTAAGAGCCCCGGCTTCAGTTTCCTACTTACCCTTTGTCCCAGTCGTAGTATTACAAATATGTGTACACAACTAGTGGCATAGATCCTCATGTTCTTATAAGGAAAGTATCTAAAGTTTCTATAGCCGAGATACCTAAACCACCGCTCCAGAAGCTAACGTTCTTTTTCTTCTTTATGCAACTCGGCTAAATACTCAGGAAAAGTTCCTCTTCCAGTGTCCTATCTCACCACACTCATGATAGATTGATTCATTTGCGGGATCTTCCCTCTTGGGTAGAGGGGGAATCTTGGGCTTAGGAGCATAAGCGTGCTTATTTTTCCCATTCCCTTAATTTTGTCCCCTGACAGCCATTTCGGGTTGCAGTTTTTTATGCTTTTTACCTTTTTAGACATTACCTGCAGGTAGAGCAGTAGCGTTGTTTTTAGGCAGAGCTAGAGTTTGCTCATGGAGCTTTAGGATACCATGCAACTCGTTAACTGTCTTTCCCAGGCTATGCATATTATAATTCTGCACAAACTATTTTATTCTTTGAGTTTGATAATTAAAATAAGACTCACAGCAAGGCTAGTGTCTTGCGGGTGCAATAATACTACTCTAGATTGTTAATATAGCCTTCATTTTCAGAACATCGAGACTTGCTTACTGCCTCATTCCTGTTTGCAAGAGTGAAAATCTCGCTTAGTCTGAAGAAGCTCCTGCTCAGCTTGTTGAATAAGCATGGAGGTTTTCTAGATTTTGTTGGATCTCTGAATCCATGGTCATGAGCATGAGTCCAGCAATCTCTTTTGATCCTTTCACCCAAGTAGTATGAGCTGTAAGGATTTCAGGAGCAACTTGCTGACCTGCAGGTGCTACAGGAGCAGGAGGAAGTGGCTGCTCTAGGTAATTCAACTTATTCTTAATTGATATTACATTCCTAAGTTGTCGATATCAATCAATAAAGTTAGGTCCAGTCAGTTTTTGCTTTTCGAAGAAGCCCCTGAAGACCGAATTGTTAGCTGATGAGGTTGTCATCTACCAATTAGAAAAACTTCAAATTATTAGTATTGTCAATAATTAAATCTTAAAAGAATTAACTACCCATTAATTATAATAAGACTAAGATGCAACTTGAACTCCCAACTTTATAGTAGGTCTGACCAACGTGTAAACAATGGGTATGAGGTATGCGACGAGTGCTTAATTGCATGGAATGCAACTCTTAGATGTATGAGACTAGTAATTTAGTATTCTTATAGTAATGTTCAAATGTATATTTGGTTCATCTAATGCCTCGGGTAGAGGTCTGAGCAGGTAAACTTGCTTTAGTCCACCAAATTCCAGATACATGCTCGTAAAATTAACAAAGGTCTGACCAATGGAAAAAATTCGCCATGGGTTTGCAAGGCCCTGAGGTCTGACCAGAGAGGTCAAGCCAAATGCACGTGTTCTAGTTGTGACTGGCATAGACTTAAAATTTCATATAAGGGTATACATATAATGGGACAAAATTTATGTACAAGAAGAATGACAAAAAAACTTGTAGAACAAAGTTAAGAAAACATTTTGTTACCTTTTTGGTATAGACATCTTTTTGGTAAACGTTACACGGTTAGCTCACATTTAGGACGCACAAAGAAGCGAGGAAATGGGTAGCGCAAAACGTTTTAATATCACTGACTCTTCATTTGGGGAATCTTACTTCTACCCCCTTATAACTTCTCTTGTATTTTTGGTATTGTCCATACATGGGTGTGCCGTCACTTCAATTGACAATGAGGCTATTTGTATGGTTAAGAAAACCTCATTTGTTAACATTAGTTTTACTTGTTGCCAAATGGGGTTGGGAAAAAAGTACACAAATGATCAAACCCGATATTGTACTCCTACTTGGTCTAAAACCTACAAGTATTTCCAATATACACTTCCTCATATGACATGGCAATGTAGTGTCGGCAGGAAGAAAATTAATGTCAATTTCAACCCCATATTGCGCATTGTATAACTAAAGCTTCACATAAGAATCACAATTTCATAGTTTAATGTCCGTATTAATTTGTCCTACAAAACCACGGTTTCGCAAATAAACATAAACAAGTCAACAGGAGTATGCTGATACTTGACATGTTCATATAAATTTCTCTATTAGTATTAGGTCGTGTTTTAAGAGTTTATAAAGTCTATTTTGCATATTATGGAATTGACACAAGACATTTCACATATAAACAATTTAAAAACAAACTCTAAAAATTGATTTAACATTAAGGAACAAACTCTTATTAATTAAGCAGTAAATCCACATAATGCCTACTAGTCTCAAAAGAGTCTTCCCCAATTGGAGAACCATAAGACTCTCACTAGGTTTTCTGCTAAAGTGCCTAGATCGCCACATCCATCATATAACATGATTGCATGAGTCTTATAGCCAAGATAAAATAAGAATATAATCATCATGGCAGCTTAATTAACATTTAATTTATGATCTATTCTTCTTTTTTTCAATATAACATTTGTGTTGATTCTAGGTTGTTTATTCATTATTTATGGCAAAGATTGCATGTCGTTGCCATAATTTCAATAATAACAAGATATATAAACCTATTTCACTGCAGACTTAGCGTGTTTATCGTATGTAATTCTGACATACTAAAACAGTTGACTCTTATGCCACTGTTGGAATTTTAACAATCATGGTTAACATTTAACCCATTTGAAGTACGCAGGAGATAGATCTATTCTACGGATAAATCTAATTAACATACATATACACAATTTTAATGGGATATGAAAAATTAACAGTTAACTTTAACCCGTGTAGTTTCAAATACAAGTAAACGAAATCGAGAACAAAGAAACTAGTGACTAAGTGGTACCTTTACGAGTGCTCTCACTAGTTCTACCTGTACACCCGGATGCTAGTCCTACTTCACGTGTATCCCAAACAATCAATTGTATACCTACTAACAACTGAAATCGATCACCAAAAGTCCCTAACCCTCCTGTACCAAAATTCAGATTGCTAGAAAAAGAGTTGCACCAAAAGTCCCGAAAAAATAAAACCCACTCAAGGAATCCTTGACATAACAGCCGAAGGAATCTTCCTCTACAAAACTACAAATCAAGCTTTTCAATTTCTTGATGACAAAGTCCTTTTTAAACTTGATTGATCCACCTAATCTAAAAACGAACATCATTAAAAATTGGTTTCTTTCGCCGATGGAAGTAATAATAATGATAATTCTCGATTAATGAAGAAATAGAAAGCTCTAACTATAAAAATGCATTATCAATTCCAGAGATTAAAACAAGAGATGCATGAGCTGCGTAATAATTATAATAATTGCGGAGGTAATTCTAAAAACCAATGAATGAAGACAACTGTCGATGTGTGAACGTCATGTAAGATATCTTTCATTCCGATATGACGGCTTTATCAAAACAGATTTCTATGTATCTTATTCCACCAATACCTGACCAACCCCAATCAAAAAGGATTCTGTGGAAGACGACTCACAGAATTTGATAAGCGATGTGAATTTGATCTAAACATTTCATAAGTTGTATTATAGCAATGAGTATTTGTTCATTGGTTAATTTTTGGACATAGTCGATGATAAAAACCACGTTCTTTTTACACCAACAAAAAGTCTAAATACCCATGCAACCTAGAGCTCAATCTAAAACAACGATCTTGAAAATCTATCACTAAATTACCTGCGATGGGTCAGAGTTACTAATATGTTTATTAAGAACAATGTTAACGATATGATTATAACGATGAAACAAAACAAAAAGAATTTCTAAACTATCTATAAATATATGAAAAGAAAAATAGATGAGTGGTCAAAATCTCAAAACATCTCTTCTGAATGAACTGATCTAAATAACCCACCTCCTCCTCCGGCTCAAACTGAGCAAGTGAATGTCATATTCACCATGAGTGGAAAGTCTGATAATCCTTCGAAAATTCAAAATGATCCACTTCCTCCTATCAGCGCGTTAACAGTAAAATCAAAAATGATACACCTATTAATATACATCGAAAAGGGACAATCACGTGGTTAAAAACAAAGATATCCATTCCGTGAGTATTACATACCAAAAATATCATACCTCTATCGTTTAATAAGTAGATCTTTCCCACTTGAACCGTATCACTTAAAAGAGTCTTATATCAACTATAATGGATTACATATAATAGTAATAGTAAATAATAATAATAATAGTAATAATAATAATAATAATAATAATAATAATAATAATAATAATAATAATAATAATAATAGAATATTAATGATATTATCATTAATATCATTAATGATATTAGGTTAGGTAAATAGAATCCTAGTTATAGTATAATAATAATAATAATAATAATAATAACAATAATAATAATAAACCTACAAAAAAACTAAAATATATAAAACGAATAAACTTAGCAGTATTCGAAGTACTATGCGCGCCATGCTTTGCTATTGTTTTCAAAAAGAAATTCAACGAACATTGTGGGTGTGTTCGCTGGAAGCCCTCACGACACTATAAGTCATTCACTCGGGACAACGAGGGGTTAAAAGGCTTGTTGCATACGCTAAATGCAATCGTGGTGTCTACGAAAGTGTTTTTTTTTGGATTTTTACGGTTTTTGTAGTTTTGTTTATTTTGCAGATTTAATAAAGCAGGTGGTGGTTGGTCGGATAAAGTCGTATACGTGGGGATATATATATTTGGATCGGTATATTTTATGTGGTTGAATTCACATGCTCGGCGTTCAGTTTCGTGCCATATATTTCAGAATTCAACCGAGCACTTATGATCCCCGGGAAGTCTCGTATCTCTTATAATTATTTTTTTCACTTATCCTACTTTTAAGTTGTTTTTTTATTACGCATATTGCTCAACTTAAGTGTGGGGGGGGGAATAAATTGGAAAAATAAGACTCATTTTTATGGAAATTAAACTTTTTTCGCCCTCGGTAATCTAAAAATCTAATCTTATTTTTAAATTCTTTTGCCACTTAGGGTAATATATAATAAAACTTAGTAAATAAATAAAGTTTTTGAAATCAGAGATGTGTCCCGATTGATAGAGCAGATCTGAATTGGGATTGATAAAATTACTTACACATTAATAACCATCGTAGTAAATATGTGAGGATTTTTGTAACAACCCCAAAATCAGGTAGCAGCGGAATAGTAACATTGGGGTGCTACTTCAAGTACAACAAACAAGATATGAACTCTTTGCCTACTCGAAATCCCCCAATACACGACCGCGCGCATGACGATCAACGACATCGCATTATTGAGTCAATTTCTCATGTATGATCAAAAGTCGTAGGCATCATATAGGACTTCTCTAAAACCACACTACAAAATTATGGCACCCTAATGCTCTATACCAATCATACTATAAGATTCAAGACTCCTCTTTCATGCACACTTTCACCATCTGAGTCAGCGGCAAACCATGCCAAATAAAACCCATGTACACCACTCATGATTTGGAGTTGGGAGCCATTGTTTTAGCTCTTAGGTTGTAGAGACATTATTTTTACGGGACAAAGTGTGTGGTTTTCACTGATCACAAAAGTCCTCAGTACATTCTCAATCAGAAAGAGTTGAAACAAGAGGACAACAGAAGGTGATTGACTTCTACAGGGGATTATGATTAAAGATTCGATATCATCCAGGAAAGTGAATGTAGTGGTTGACACCTTAAGTTGGAAGGAAAGGATTAAACCATTGCGTGGTTCGAAGCTTTGGTGATGACTGTTCATAACAATCTAACTAACAGATTCTCGACGCTCAGAAGGAGGTAATGAAAAAGAAGAATGTGAGGGCAGAAATTTTGGGAAGATTGATTAAGCAAATATTTGAGTTTCGCCCTGATGGGACTCGTTGTTTTGGAAATCGTGTTTTGGTTGTCCGCGTTTCGGTGTTATTGTATTGGTGGCCGAATATGAAAGCTGATATTGCCACATATGTTAGGAAGTGTTTGACTTGTGCAAAAGTTAAAGCCGAGCATCAAAAATTGTTTGGACTACTGCAACAACTCCCTGTTTGGAAATGGGAACATATCACTATGGATTTTGTTTTTGGGCTTCCGAGGACGCCAAGTAGGTACGATACGATATGGGTCATTGTCGATTGACTGACCAAATCAGCTCATTTCCTACCAACGAAGAAGACTGATACTATGGAGAAACTCACACAACTTTATTTGAAGGAAATTGTGTGTAGACATGGTCTTCTTATTTCTATCATTTCGGATAAAGACCGTCATTTTACGTCTAGATTTTGGAGATCACTTCAGAAGGCGTTAGGGATAAATTTGGATATGAGTACCGCTTACCACCCTCAAATGGACGGTCAAAGCGAGAAGACTATACAAATACTTGAAGATATGTTGTGTGCCTGTGTGATCAACTTTGGAAGTAGTTGGGATTGACATCTGACATTGGTCGAGTTCTCTTACAATAATAGTTATCACGCGAGTATCAACGCCGTGCCATTTTAGGCTTTGTATGGACGGAAATATAGATCACCAGTCTGCTCGAGTGAGCTTGGAGATAGCCAACTCACCGGTCCAGAATTGATTCAGGAAATGATGAAAAATATTGTTCAAATTAAGAATCGCTTGTTAACTGCCCGTAGTGGCTAGAAAAGCTAAGCGGATAGAAGATCTAAGCCATTGGAATTTGAAGTCGGGATTATGGTATTGTTCAAGGTATCGCTATGGAAGGGCGTTGTTCATTTTGGAATGCGTGGAAAGCTGAGTCCACGTTTGATTCTAGCTAGAGTCGGTCCTGTGGCTTATAAGTTGGAACTACCTGAAGAGTTGAAAGCAATACTTTTCATGTTTTAAACCTTAAGAAATGCATAGCGGAAGGCGACATTGTCGTTTCGATGGATGAGATTCAACTTGATGATAAGTTGCACATGATTGAAGAGCCAGTGGAAATTGTTGATCTAAAAGTCAAGCGGCTTAAGCAAAGCTAGATACCTATCGTTAAAGTTCGCTGGAATTCGCAAAGAGGTCCAGAATCTACTAGAACTAAAGGACAATTAAATAAGTACCCTCATCACTTTATGAGAATGATGAAGCGAGAATACATAATCAAGCTGAGCACCAGGACGTACGCTCCCATAAAGGTGGGGAAATGTAACAAGCACCGAAGTTTCAGTCACGTTTTATCCTAGTTATGATAATTATTTTAGTACATAATTAATTTTAGTCGTTTATGCTATATAAGGTTTGGTGAAAGTTTCCATTTATTTGGAAATTTTAAGCCGTGATTGAGTTTCTATTTGTTTTTAGCGTCCGAGAAAGTTAGAAAATTTTATATTGTCGCTCTGAGAGCGTGATTATTTTATTTTTGTGTTTTACGATTTCCTCGTGTTTTTGTAAAAAACCGTCCAATCGAGGCTTACGTGATTTAACATTTTATTAAATGTTTAAAAATAAATTAAAAGTCGACGGAAGAAAATAATTACAAGTTTGTAAAACCCGAGCCCTTGGTCGGTTATAAGGACGAAACAAACACCTTAGTGTTATAATTTAAAAGACTTTGAAAGATGGAGACTAAAATTGTCAAGAGCCTAAAGTATACCTCCTATAAATACCAACTAATACATACTCATTTTTATTTTTAGAAAAAAAAATTGTTCTTCCCCTTTGTTGCTTCCTTCACCGTCGGCCTCCACTCATACCACCACCAATATCCGTCAGCAAGCCACATGCAATACGATCCAAATACAAAATATTAATCTCCTCATTGAAACAAACATATCCCAACAAGAAATTTCGACATGCACTAATTATTTCGAAAGTTAGAAATTGGGTTGAGTTCTTGAAGTTTTGATCTAAAAGGAAGGTTTATTGTGGTTAGATTATTGTTATTGTAACTGGGTTTAGTTGAAAAAGCTTTGGCTTTTGCGTTTGTGTTGAGTTCGAACCACGAACCACAAGAGGGAACCCAAACCGAGTTTGTGTGTTGATTTCTATTGTGTCGAGAGTGTTGTAAGTGTTCTATTTACATTGTCAAAGTTGTTAATTTGATGATATTGCGTGTTATATGTTATGTGCTATAGGATTCAAGTGCGGAAAATTATTAAAAGTATATTTGATTATTAATTGAAGTTTGATGGTAATATATGTACAACATTATGCTAGATTAAACATAAATAGATAGTTGATTAACAGTCCAACAAATAACAATTTTTAAAAAGGTTTTGCGATGACTAAGTTTGACCGCCTCGTAGCGTGTCGAGAAATTTTTGAAAGTTATTTTCAATAATAAAAAGTGAAAGAGTTCGCCTTTAGCTACATTTTGATGGGTGGACCGTCGCGTAACTCTTAATAACGAACATTTTACGGCCAAATTAAGTTTGGTAATTTTTGGTGTAAAAAATCAACTACGAAGTTTAACATTTGAAAGTCAAACTTGCGTATACTTTTGAATATGGTTTATAATGAGCAAAGAGTTCGTAATGATAGTTAAATAATGATAAAATATGAAGTTCAGATTATATTATCATTACTTTCGATAGCTTTCTAAAAATAGAAACTTTATGATAAACAAAACATAATGCAATTGTAATTGTTTTACATTTGTGGGGCGTCGAGTAAAATGTTTTTTGCTCGCACTTGAGAATTATATACGTAATAGTTATATAAACATATATGCAAGTATGCATTATATGAGATGTTTTACTTTTATTCACGTATCGCTATATGCATTATTTATGTCGCAGTTGAGAACGTGATGTTATAGAGCTTGTTGATTTGATTGAATTGGATTCTTTTGAGACGTGAGTTCATAACCTCACATTTTTAAATAAAAATAAAAATGATTTATTCATAACCTCACATTTTGAGACGTGAGTTTATATTTTTCGGTTCGTTCTCTTTGTTTAAATAAAAATGATTTATATTTATATCTAATATCCTTAAGATTTTCAAATAATAAGTTGAGGTTCTCTATTTTCTACCTTTAGTAAATTACACAATTAACCCCTTTAGTTTCCATATTATCACATGTAATCCCTTAATTTCCTAAAATAGTATTTATCCGATATTTAACTTTTACATTTCACGTTTTATGCTTTCAATCCTATAACTTTTACGTTTTAAAACCCGAATAAGCTTTAAAATATTTTTAGTGTCAAATAAATTATATAAACCGTATTAGATTCGTTTACTCTTTTAAAATTCAGTTTCGTTGTTACTAATTCTATGTCATCGAAAAATGTTGTTTGTAATTTTCTACCCATTTTGAAATAGTCTGGTTTCGTTAACTAATTTATCACTTTGTTTGGGTCTCGGTATGGGACGACCCAAGGACACGGCAACATGCATGTTTTAATATATTTTTCGTCTAACTTTATGAGGTAAATTACATGCAAGTCCTAGGAAATATTACATGTATTATTTCTATACAATACAAAATAACTACATGGCCTACCTCCTATTTCTTTCTTTATCTCCTGTCGAACCCAACAGTGGGTTTGGTACCACTGTTGTGGTTTCTTCTTCCCCACAATGTACATTATAACATGCATAACTAATTCTCCCATTAAACCCACGTGGTGCCCGACTTGAATACTTGGTTACGAGGTCTTTAAATGTTGAGACACAAGGACGATTGGTGCGTCTGAGCAGGCTCAACCGCTGCTGCTGTGGCCACGTCGCTAATGCAACAGCCGCGACAAGGCAGCAGCCTGTGGTGGCTGTCGGCATGCATTGGGGTGCGTCTCAAGTAGTAACCACTTGTCAAGCATAACGGGGTCTTAGTACGAACCAACGAGTATACTCTACTCGGGCCCTTTTGAGGCTGTGACGTGCCCACAGTGAGCCAAGGGCTCATTGTGGTTCGTTGTGTGCTAGTTGGTTACGCCTAGGTATGAGTCGAGGTCGACAAGGTTAATGCCATGCAAATCACGTATGATTTATCGTTCATTCATCCCTAGTGAGCCATTGTTTACGTGCATGTTTTTAAAGTTTTCATAAGAAAATTTCTTGGTTCGTTACTCGTTCTTATGAACGACGTGTTTGCACTACTTTTCTATGCGTCGATATGTATGTTGCGTCGAAGGGCTTGGCATACGCATGAATACAAGAACCACGCATGGTTTGTACCATGCGTGCCGTGTACTTGCCATGCAAAACCGGGGTTCGTTAAACTACATGGTAAATAACATATTAACGTTAAACTACGAGGACGACTTACCGAGGTCCGAGTTTGCCAAACGACGAGGAATGTGATGGTGTTAAGGGCTCGAACCACTCTTGGTTACTACTACCTTTGAACCCAACGAAAATCCTAACTCCAACCGTATTGTTTACTTATTGTTTTCAAAGTTTAGTTGTGCTTAGAAGTGTTCATGCATGTCCTTATTTATACTCAAAATTCCCACTTGGTTACTGAAACTTTTCATTTTGCACATGAAATGGTATTATTTGTATATACTATTAGGGAATCTGATAATGATGGTGTTTCCTGATACTATTGATCTACATTAGTACTATTCCTGACTTACTATTCTTAACTTTTGAATATTGGATCAGATATAGAAGTCGTAGCACGTGAAATTTGAAAAGATACGAGACATGAAATGTCATGTGAAGGTGTTGGAATGAATGAAGAATAATAAGTGGGGTAGTTATGTAAGGCATCTTCATGATGATGTCTAGCCATTTTTTTTGAATTTGGTCGCGGGTATTTATTTGAGTGTAGATGGTTTTATGAAATGATACAAGTAAATGGCTTCGTTTCACAAATGTGAAATAAGTATGGTTTTTACCGCTACAAGTTCTATAATATCTTTTTAGACATAAAAGTGATAATAGTAATATTCACGTGCTATTAAGGCTCTCTATAACACGAAGTAATGCATGTTGTTTATAGAATAACCTTCTTTTGAGATTAGCGGTAATTTTGCAACTTTCGCGGTACAAATTCTTACTTAATGAAAAAGAGAAATCTAAATTCTACGGGGTGCCACAGTCTCCCCAGGTTAGAAGATTTCGTCCTGAAATCAAGACGATGTAGGAGATTGTGGGTTCGCGAACAAGTGGGGGTATTTGCTCTTGAACTGGTCCTCACGTTCCCACGTGTATTCTGGACCTCTACGTGCATTCCAACGGACTTTAACGATAGGTATACGGCTTCGTTTGAGTTGCTTGACCTCACGGTCCATAATCTCTATGGGTTCTTCAACGAAATTGAGTTTGTCGTCGAGTTGGATTTCCTCCAGGGGAATAACGAGTGTGTCATCGGACAAACATTTCTTTAGGTTGCAGACGTGGAACACATTGTGTACTCGACTAAGTTCTTGAGGCAATTCCACACGGTAAGCTACTGGACCAATCCTTTCTATGATTTGGAAGGGTCCAATATAACGAGGGTTTAGCTTTCCACGCTTCCCAAATCGGATCACACCCTTCCATGGTGCGACTTTAAGCATAACCTTATCTCCAACTTCAAACTCAAGAGGTCTACGCCTCTTGTCAGCATAACTCTTTTGTCGATCCCTAATTTTAAAAATCTTTTCCGTAGTCTCGTGAATAATCTCTGGTCCGATGAGTTGTGCCTCTCCAACTTTAGCCTAACAAACAGGCGAACGACATTTCCTACCGTAAAGTGCTTCGAATGGTGCAGCTTTAATGCTCGTGTGATAACTGTTGTTGTACAAAAATTTTACTAAGGGCAGATGTCTATCCTAACCATTCCCGAAGTTAATCACACAAGCTCTTAGCATGTCCTCTAATGTTTGAATGGTCCTCTCACTCTGACCATCGGTCTGAGAATGATAAGTAGTGCTCAGGTTCAACTTCGTACCCAATGCTTGATGCAAAGATTGCCAAACTCTCGAAGTGAAATGGCTATCACGTTCGGAGATGATTAACACCGGTATACCATGTCTTGCTACTATTTTCTTTATGTTGAGCCTCATCAATTTTTTTGTCGAATCCGTCTCCTTAATTGGCAAAAAGTGAGCAGACTTGGTAAGACGATCAATAATGACCCAAATCGAATTGAATCCTGCTGCCGTTTTGGGTAGCTTGTGATGAAATCCATTGTTATCTTCTCCCACTTCCATTCTGGTATATCGGGTTGGACCACTATACCAAAGGGCCTCTGATGTTCAGCCTTGACCTTGGCACAAGTCAGGCATTTGCTGACATATGAGGCGATGTCAGCCTTCATGTTTGGCCACCAATATAACATCTTCATGTCATGGTACATCTTGTCGGATCCTGGATGAATAGAATACTTTGACTTATGCGACTCGTGCATAATCAAAGATCTTGTGTCACCGTAACACGGTAGCCAACTTCTATTATCCAAACATAACGTTCCATCAGCGCGGGCTTCTAACTTCTTTAGCATGCCACTAATGTCTTCTGCCTCAATGTTTTCAACCTTAACAGCTTCCTTCTGTGCCTCAAGGATTCGTGACGAAAGGTCCAAGGCTCTTACTTGTAACGGTTTGATCCTTTCCTTTCGACTCAAAGCATCTGCTACGACATTTGCTTTTCCCGGGTGATAACGAATTTCGCAATCGTAATCACTTAGGAGTTCGATCCATCGGCGTTGCCTCATATTGAGTTCTTTTTGGTTTAAGATGTGTTGTAGGCTATTATGATCAGTGAACACTATGCACTTTGTACCATACAAATAGTGTCTCCAGATCTTTAGGGCGAACACTACTGCTCCTAATTCTAGATCATGAGTGATGTAGTTCTTCTCGTGGATCTTTAGTTGTCTTGAAGTGGATGCAATAACTTTCATTCTCTGCATCAGTACCGCGCCTAATTCTTTTATGGATGCATCACAGTACACCACAAAATCATCGCTGCCTTCCGGTAGTGCTAAAATAGGTGCAATACATAGTTTCTGCTTCAATAGCTGGAAAGCTTCTTCCTGTTCTTCACCCTAATCGAACTTCTGGTTCTTCTG
>BQNB010014629.1:4001-23026 GCA_026074375.1 Tanacetum coccineum
AGAGAAAACCGTACACAACTAAGCTTACGCTAATTTCTGACACTAAGCCAAATTTCGAGTTCTAATCCTAGATAGAACCAATCTATTACAACTTCTAATCACACTACTTCACACCAATTCACACCTTTGCTTCACTTCACAACTTCTCTTCACTTCACAACTTCTCTTGACTTCACAACTTCACTTTGCCAAGACACTACTATGATCACACCAATCTAACACTACTTGCTATGATTACTACGATCTAACTATACTTTCAATGATCAACATAATCTAACTACTGTACACAACTACAATACACACAAATGATTTACAAGATCTAACACAACTTCACAACAATACCAACTAAAATATAACACGTCTTGATTTTATGATAAGAAGTATTCTTCTTTTGCACTTGAGGAATTAAGCTTGGATCACTTGGAAACAAAGTTTTATGATTAAATGATCAAATGAATGAAAGGAGAGTATAAACTGATTTAGAACAGAAAAAAAGTGTGTGCAAAAAGTGAGAAAATCAGTGAAGAATAGTCCAGTATTTATAGGCAAATTGGTCTGACATTTTGTCTGGGCGGTCCCCTTAAATAGGGCGTCGGCCCCCTTAATTACTAAGAGGGCCGCCCTTATAATTAAGGGGGTCGCCCAGCCTCAGACGCTCCCTTTTTTGTCTTTTTTTGAGGAGGTGTTTTCTGGATCATTTCTAGCCGTTTTTAGGTAGAAAATTTGAATTCAAAATATTTATTTGAATAAAACATTTTTTTTAAATCTAAAAATATTTTCTAAAAGATATAAAAATGTTTGTGACATTTTTATAAAAAATGTAAGGTTAAATAAAAATTCTTTTGATCATGAAATGCATTAAGCATATGTTTATCAAGTGATTAAATTTTTAAAATGAAAATTTACTACTAATTACTTGTTTACAAATAATTTTTCATTAATCGTTTTTACATTTTGTGATTATCAAAACGTAGAGAGGTCGAAAAATATTAATAACGTTTTTAGGCATTATTTTTATCAACATGTTTTTCTTCAAGTTTAGATCTAAAGACGAGATGAAATCCATGTCAGAGAATGGTCCATGGTTAATTCGCAATGTGCCATTGATTCTTAAAAAGTGGACACCAGATGCGAATAGGGGTGAGCATATGTACCGAGAACCGCGGTTTCGAACCGAACCGAACCGGAACCGGCCCAACCCGAATCGAATTTTTAAACTGCGGTTCGGTTCCTCAATATGTCAAAATTTTGGTTCTTGGTTCAGTTCGGTTTGGAACCGCGGTTCTCGGTTCCAGAACCGAAGAACCGCCGACTTCAAATATATGGGATTTTTATTAGATTTTTGGTTTTTTACGTGATACTTTAAACATTCATCGTGATTTTAATAGTTTGACAAGGTACAATAGTTTCATCCTTGTTGCAACTTCAGGTTTATATTTCTTCATTACAATTACATTAACACATAATTAAAAAATTCATACATTCTCGTTATTGAAAAGAGTCTCACGGCCGGCACGAGGAAAGAATATCGTCCTGGTATCAGGTAAGGTACTTATATGTGTGAAACACATTAAGAATATCTAGTTTTTCGATGTTTTTTAGAAATTAGCGGTTCCAGTCGGGTAGAACCGAAAATACCCGAACCGAACCCGAGAACCGAAGCGGAACCGAAACATACTCTCGGTTCGGTTCTCGGTTCCTAAAATATATGTTTTTCGGTTCTCGGTTCTCTCGATTTCGGGTCGGTTCAGTGCGGTTCCGGAACCGCGCTCACCCCTAGGAAGACTGGTTCATGGTTTAGTTACTTCATCACCTTAATCATATGTTTCCTCTTTCATGTCTTGTACTAGTTTGGAAGTTCATCGTCTCTAATTGAAGCTCCTTTCCTCATCAGCTAATGGCGTCATTGGAGCTATTGAAAATGAACCTCTACTTTACACCAAGTTTTTCTCTAGCATAAAACGATAAAGATTCGTTGGGTCTGTGCTATTTGGGGTGAGCACTATGATCAATTACTTCATCATGCTTGCAGTGATGTCGTTTAATGGTGGTGTGTTTGTGGCGATTGTGGTTGGACTGGCTGTTGGATACTGGTTGTTTAGAAACGCGGATGATGAAAAAATTATGCTTATTGATGATTCATGTGCTTGTGGTTGATGTTTGCTCATTTGATCATGAACAAATATATGTAAAAATTTTGGCAAGATTATCCTTATTAATTTGCGTAAGTTAAATAGGAATGGTTTCTTTGTAATAGTTTATATGAGTTAGGATAACTAAGAAATAAAAGTAAAATGTAAGATTACGTTGTGTGTTAGTAAAAAACATTTTGGAAAAATTGTTATAAGGACATGCATATATATATATGTGGGTATTCTGTATGTGTATAGGCATTAGTATGCGTGTTTACACATATCTATTTCAATTTTTTGGGACAGTAAAGTGGATGAGTATATAGTTTTTGGCACTCTATCATCTAATCCAGCTTATTTTTAACCATTAAATAAAAAGATATTGTACCTATTTTGATCATTCTTGTGTAAATTCAGCAATTCATTTGATACCCTTAATGAATAAAGAGTCCAACAAATGGTGTTATGTCAAAATACAAACACATGTTACTACTTTCTGAACAACTGAAGTACACAAAAATACTATTACTAAATGGTCAAAATACACACACATGCCCATTGACGATGAGTCAACCTAGAACTGTCAAGACACTACATAACGACATCTCTTTTAACTGTGAGCAACACAATCTTAAAATACGTGGGGGTGTTGTTGTTGCCTCTTTTGTCCTGAAAAAATCAATTGCTTGATCAGTTCTCCTTGAGAGCCTTTTCAATACCTCACTGATGCGAAGAAAGACGAGATTCCAATTGGTTTGATTTCTTATGTTGCTATTAATGTTGCTCATCAATTTCAAAGAGACGAGTTCACTCTCGTGTTGTGCTTGTTGGTTTCTTGACTTTAACTTCTTTGGGAACCATCTTTTGATACTTTCAGGTAACCTGGAAATATCCATGACACAAAAAGTTAGATTTGCATGTATGCCATCTTAGATGTGGTGAAATGGGTGGGTCAAAGGTTGGGTAACGGCTTAAATGGGGTAACTTTGGTCTCTGACGCACCCCGCTTTTAAAGGTAATCTTAGAATCTCCTTGTCCACATAACCCATCAAAGGCTTCGCTTCCAAGATATGCTGCAAAAGCAATAAATCAAAAATAACGTTCCAAGTACTCAGCACCTCAGTTCAATGCCATTCTCCTTTCCTTTGGCTCAATATGCTGCTGATTGAATAATTTCTGATACTGAAGTACAGCTTGGCGTATATTCTGTAGTGTTGAACATTTATCGATCACCGCATCTAAGGCTTCTCAACATTCCACCCCATTCTCAAAAAACCTCGTTATTTTCCACAATAGAAGGATGTCGTTTATACCAAAAGCATGACTTGCGTCAACTCTTGTTCTGCCCTTTGACACATGATCAACTCCACCTTCGTCACCACTTGATGACCCGTTGTCTGACTCTGCTCCACATGCAACATCATCAAGTAAAACTTTAATAGGTGTTCCCTGATCAATTTGAAGTTTCAGAAGACAAGCAATTACAGTGCCAGTAGTTGTCCTCCCTCTACCCATCTGACAATTGAATACAAAGGCCGTATCCTTGGGTGCAAATGAAATATTAATAGCTAATTTGTCAATATCTGAACTTTTTGGAGCTTTACCATCAGTGGTAGGTACACAGGTATACTTAATGGGGAAGCCATCAGCTTCTAAGGGTTTAAAAACCTCTAGTGGGGTCTGGAATGCGTCAATGCTAACATGCTCCCAAGCCTCGTAAATCTTTCCTTCGGTTTCATGAATAACCATAATGTCACCTCCGTAACGTTCAAATTCTTCTAGAATATCTTCTTTCGGTCGAGCTTCCATTCTCTCTACTCTTTCTCGGTCAATTCCCTAAATGCAAAAAAAAAATACTAAAAAATATTTAAAAAATTAAAAAAATTATATTACAACTGATTAATATGCTATAAACTATATAAGAAAGATCAAAATAATACCGTATACTCGAGCATGTGTTTGTATGGCCTTTCAACCTCACGAAGCACGAAGGGTTTTCCATTAATGTAGATAACAGGCTCTTCCCTCATGTTGTGCCAAAAAACATATATGCCATCTTTAGAGCTACCTATCATTGAGTAACAGATTTAATTCCTTCCACGATTGGATTTGCAACATCATAAACAGGAAAACCAGGAATTTCTCTAAAATTCGGTGCTCCCTATACTCTCTCCTGCTGGCAGCCAAGACAGTGATCACTTTTGAGAACAGTCTGACTTCCCAAAACCTCCCTAGTCCTTGAGAAAACAACTATGCCCATCTCACTAGGGTGGCCATCACATATGTTCATTTTGTTAAATGGTTTTATATTTGCATAACCAAGCGCACCCATTGGGTCCCTCCTCAACAATATGCAATATAACTACTTTTCAGGACATAAAACATATATAACCAGACATGAATACAAGACTTTCATTAAGCCTGTGATTCAGAAACATAGATGTAACAACTGGCAATTTTCAGAATTTTAAATGACTATTTTACCCTTTGACTTTTCGGGTCCGACTTGACTTTTTGGCTTTTGATCTTTTATTGTCACTTAAAAACGATTACCGCGTAACCGGTAATTTTTCAGAACATATTTAAATAATAAATCATATTTATTATTACATATCTATTTTTAACTTATTTAACTTGAAAACGAGAAGATATATGTTCGTCCTAAGTTGACTTATCAAAAACGACCCGCTAAATCACGTTTTCACGACTCAGACTCTAAAGCAATTTGATGTAAAACGACATTCCGGACAACTTTTTAGTTTTGCCCGAGACCCGAAAACAAACAGAAAATGACTAAAATACCCTCGCAAAATTTTGAAAACGAAAACAACGCGTACCGACATGAAAATAATTAAATTATATTTAATTATCGCCTTTTTTATTAAATAAAAGTATTTAATAAATTATTTAACAATTTATTCAAAAGCGTTTATTAAAAACGTGAATATTCAAGTTAGAGTTCATTTTACGGACAAGGTTTATCAGTGATACACAAATAAATAATAGACATTTAAATAAATTTTATAAAACATTTATAAAATTCTAGTCGTATAAATACTCATATTTCATGGAAAAATCATTTTGAACGCAACGGTGTAATTTTCGTGTTGTGAATAAATCGTTAACTATCCTAAACGAGTCCCGAACCAATATTTAACAAAAATTACACTATTGGTCCCTGTGGTAATAGTTACAATAAATAACCCTTAACTATTTTACACTTGTCACTTTTTTTAAAACTTTAGAGTATATATACAAAATCATTTAGGGTTTTCTTATTATGAACCCTAGCCACCAACACACACTTCTCTCTAACTTTTCCGGCGCCGTCACCGGATCCGGCCAAACTTCCGGCCACCCATCTCCGGCCTCCCACCGACGCCCACCTCACAACCATCATCATCCCGTCACCCTCACCACCTCTATCTCCATGCCATGGCAACACCAGCCGCCACCCTTTTGCGGCCTCTACCACCACCGACGCCACCACAACAACATCACCACGCCTACCACACCACCACCTTCGTAACACCCCCTCACACAGATCCATCTAAACGACACATCCCAACCTCCATGCCACACCCCATATTTATCATCACCAGCGATCCTCACCCCCGCTGCCACACCTAAACGAGTCACCACCACACTTTCGTCAACCATCTCCTCACCTCGAAGCCCCTGCCACCCACACTGTAGCACCCATAGGGTGAGTTGGTTCTCCTAAGACCCAAAAGGGTGCGTTTGGGGTTTTAAATCAATAAGGGTGTGTTTGGTTCGTCTCATCAGTAAGGGTGCGTTTGGTTGTTCGTCGCAGCACCAAAAAGGGTACGTTGGGTTTGTTCTCACCATAAAAGGGTGTGTGTGGTTTAACATAAACAGCATAGGGTGCGTTTGGCAGCCCCCCACATCACGAGGGTGTGTTTGTTTATATGGTTAACACCACAATGGTGTGTTTGGCTTAACAGAAAACGTTTTAGGGGCGGTGGGTTGAAGACAGCACTAGGTGCGTTGGGTTTTGAATAACAAACACATCTGGGGTGTTTGTTTCGCCAGGTGTATACAGTCGATAGGGTGTTTGGTTTGGCTGTTAACACCCAAGGGGTGTGTTTGGTTTGGCAGTTAACACCCAAGGGGTGTGTTTGGTTTAGCAGGAACCAAGTAGGGGTGTTTGGGTGAGCAGGAAAACAGTAAGAGGTGTGTTTGGGTGAGCAGAAATACCATTAGGGTGTGTTTGGTTTAAATGAATCGACGAATAAATATATCGTAAGATTTATAAATATAAAACCGAATATAATGGTGGTTAAATGGTTAAATAAATGTGATATTTATTATTTTGTTTAGTTTATATATATATATATATATATATATATATATATATATATATATATATATATATATATATATATATATATATATATATATATATAACACGGGGTGTTTGCATACGGATTGATTGAAAAAGGAAAAAGCACTGAGTTTTGTAAAAATGGGAAACCTCTTACAAACGAATAGGACATGCCGGAATTTCTATAAATTACTATACTAAGTAATTTTCACTATAATTTTCTATTATTATAGAAATCCGTCAATAAATACACAAATACTAAAATTATAAAATAAGATTTATAAATTTTTCCGACTAGGAAGATAAAAGTATAACTTTTATAAAAACTTTGAAAACGTCGTTACACGAATTGTTACTTTAAAGCGTGCGTTTATTTTTATACGAGGAATTGTTATTATTTAAATTGGTGATTTGAACACGCGTCGAAATGTGTTTGTTTTAATTATTATTCTTTAGTCCTCTTATTTTAGTACTTTCTTTATATATATACAATGCCGTGTATGATATAATTTTGATTTATTCTTTCGGTGTGTTGACCTTTGATATTATTAACGTTATGAAATATATACTGGTTACACATTATTCATTTGTAATATATACGGAATATATTACATACTTTTGTGTTTTACTTTGATTTATTTTTATTAACCAACCACAAAACTACAACTTAAAAATCTAAATCTTTTATCAACGTGTCGCGTTGATGTGACTATCCATCGAAAAACCCAAATACATTATCCTATGCTAGTGGGACTTAGCCGTTAAGATAAACCGTAACTTCTTGGTCGAGTTGTTCTGGTTTTCGTTTGTGATGTGCTTAATATGTGCATTTCTGTCAATCGTTCTACAACATTGAGGTGAGTTTATAGCCTCATGTTTAACTTGTTGTACATATATTTTTGGGGTGAGAACATGCTTGTTTGCAAATGCATTTACATGGTAGATTACAAATTGATTTACATACTCATTTACATAGCTCGTTATGGGATACATTACTTGACTTTATTTTTGGTCACAAATACATACTTTACTTTTGAGATGATTACGACTGATAACTACAAGTAAATGCCCGAGTGTTCTTGGAGGGGACACTTGCGAGGGGTACATATTCATTACTGCCCGGGTGTTCTTGGAGGGGACACCTGCGAGGGGTACATATTCATTACTGTCCGGGTGTTCTTGGAGAGGACACCTGCGAGGGGTACATATTCATTACTGCCCGTGTGTTCTTGGAGGGGACACCTGTGATGGGTACATATGGTTTTCATTACTGCCCGGGTATTCTTGGAGGGGACACCTACGATGGGTACATAGTGCATCAGTTTCATGAACTTAGAGTAAATGTAATCATTGTTTTATACACACTCGAATATTTACGTTGCCTTGAATAAAGTGGCAATACATACTTTGGACAATTGCGGTCAAAAATCATACATACATTTTGGAAGAATATTATAAGGATTGAAATGGTCATTCATACTTTACAGAACTTTGGTTCAACATTTGTACTTACAAAAATCTATAAACTCACCAACTTTATGTTGACACTTTTTAAGCATGTTTTTCTTAGGTGAATTAGATGCATGGCTTACTTGATGTGCACTGGAGTCTAAAATTGACAAGATTTCATTTATGGATTTCCACTTACATACAAATGATCAAATCTCGTTGGGTTGTTTTCAAGCTTTTCATTGTGATGCAATTATGGGACAAATGTTATATCAATTTCAAGGAAATCAACGAGATTACTTTTCAAACGACACATTTAGAGGTCGTTCTGTTGTATTATGAAGTAACGCCCTTGGACATATTTCTGATGCGACACATTTTTAGGGGTGTTAAAGATTGGCATCAGAGCACTGGTTATAAAGAACTAGGTTGCATATTTTACCCTAAACTATAACCGTTTTCACAAACATTGCATCACATCAAACATTTTCAAAGTACATACACACTACTTACTTACTTGCTTACATTACTTGTTACATTACGTGCTTACGTGACATACATATATAATATATATGCTTATATCCCTTTGCGTATATTTTACATTTATTTATATAAGAGTTAATTATATAAATACTAGAACATTTCTTAAGACATTGTGGGTTGCACAATGGTCTCATTTATACCTTAGACATTGTAAGTTACACAATGGTCTCATTTTATTTCTTAAGACGTTGTGAGTTGCAAAATGGTCTCACTTCGTTCTCAGACATTGTAAGTTATATAATGGTCTCTAAGAATATTTTTTGTATAACTTTATACAATATCGTAGTACGCGAAAGCCGTCATAATTTTGTTTACATGGAATTATGTATGAATCTAAGTATTACAAGTCTTGTATGGGCGGGACTTGTAATATGAGGATTGATATGATAATTGCTATGTTAACAAAACCCGTCACAGTTCTGTTTACATGTGATTGTGTATGAATCTACTCGCCAAGCCCACCCCACAGCGTTACTCTTACGGACTACCCTCTGGTTAGAAAAGGGAATCGAATGACATAATGTTAGCTGTAAAGAAATGTAACTGCAGTAGTTGCCAAACAAACAGGCATAACCTGTTGTTAGCAAGATGAAAATCTAGGGTCTTTGAGCCACTCCTCGTGATAGTAGTCCTGCCAACGTTTGTAACGTACCCAACAACATCTGTAGATAGTGTATGTATATGAAACACTGTCAACGCAGTGCAACGTGGTGCATATTCTAATTTATTAACCTGTTTAAAGCCTTACCAATTAAATATTTGTTGTTTGTAGGTTCAAGGGAATCAAACTCCACCAATTGGAAAGGGTAACGTGCAAAACCATCTGGCCTCACCGAAGACTTGCGAACAACTGTGTCCCCATCTATCTCTACAATAAAGTGAGCAAATCTCAACACACGGAAATCATCCTTATTTGGCTGCACAGTAAAGTTTTTCAAGGAGTAAATGGCCCCCTCTTTCAACAGGAGGAAATTATGAGCAACGTTGCCACGTGCTGTGCAATGCATCAAATTACCCTGCAATTATGTTTCGTTAGTATTCATACCAAACATGACATATGCCAAACTGTATGGAACATCAAGAAACTGGAAAACAAACCTTCTCATCAGAAACAATGAAGTCTGTACTAAGATATCGGCCTGTAGCGGAATTGACATCCCACATCCTGCAAATCATAACCACAATTGTACCTGTCACTCCAAGCTCCAGTTGGTCCAACATCAGCGGCTTCGAGTTCAATGTATTAGAGATTGACATATTCACACAGGTATGAGGTGTGCAGCCTGAGAAGTTAACAGCAATGATAGATGGCCAATGACATGAGCTACAGGTAATTTATACAGCCACTCATTTAATCCCATGTAACTGACTATAATTAAATATCCTGAACAAACCCCTTTCATTGTGTTAACTGGCAATTCAATGACAATTTACAAAACACTGGTCTGGGGAATTCTAAAACGGATCTCAATACTTCTTTCCTCCATGATTTTCATGCCATTAAAATTGTTAAACGTCTTATTGCACAAACATTGTTTAAACGTCTTCCTCTTTTCAATAGACTATATCATTAATACTCCCACAAAGATTGTTTAAACTTCTTCCTCATTCAATAAACTATATCATTAATACTCCCAATTCAAAACTCCCAACTCAATCTTATATAGTACGAGGGTTGCCGACACCTCGTGCGTTGCACCGGGCTTAGTCTGTGGCAAAATTGGATTGTTAAGCTACTTTCTTCATTTGAGCACTGTACTGATGCACATAATTTTTATAAAACGCTTTAACTTTGAACAAACTTATTTATTGAGGGCGTTATTAGTTTTGGCTGTTTCATCTGACCATAGAAACGGTTTGCTTACCAATTGAACAAATTGGCCGTCATGAAGAAACTACATTCCGAGGCGTTCAACGACTTAAGCTGGCTCATCAACGAATTATTACCCGTATTCAATTCCTTAAGTTAGTCTTTTAGTCCAACAATCTCCTGTTGCATAGCCGAGCATTGACCCAAACTGCAACAAAGTTACTTACTTCTTTCTGTCTTGTGCTTATTTTCTTTCAAACCCACTATTTCACTTCGGTTTTCTTTATAACTTAGTATTGTCGCAGCTTAACTGTTCCACTTCTCTGTTCTAAATATCCCACAATTTGCAATTTTCCTAATCTTTCACCCTCTGAGCCCATTCTTTGTTTGGTCATGATTAGTCAAAGTCATTTATGTATGATTTGTCAAAGTTATTTGACTGGTATGAATTGTATGATTTGTCAAAGTCATTCAATAGTTATTTATGTCAGTCATATTTATTGGTCATTATGTATTAGCTCAATGACCGTTTTCTTGAATAGTCCGTTTCACTCCTTTATTTTGTATCAATTGTTTTGAGTATACAAGACACAAAATTATATCTCTTAAACCTTCTTACTGGTGTCAGGGCTTCACAGCCGATCCCAAAAACCCTAAATCATCAAACCTCACCTGATTTAACAGTGAACTCATCATCTGCCATGACAAAACTCGAATAAACCAAACACCCCCTCCCTGCCTGTCCTTGGTTGAAAATCTCTATGGGAGACATACATCAATAGTCTCTGTACACGAAAACTCGATCTTAAGGATCTGAACTACTCCACATGGAGTTACTTTTTCAAAGGGCATGCTCAACTTTAACGTGGTTAAACCACATCGATGGATCGACGTCACATCTTGATACACCAACCGCCGAATGGATCCACGGCCGAACTCCATCGTAAAATCATGGATCTTTCTTACCCTTTCTCCAACGCTTCGGAAAAGGATGATCAGCACCAACCCTGCTTCGGCTAAAGCCGCCTGGGACACCATCGAAACCATCTTCCAAGAAAACAAAAGGACACGTACCGTTGCTTTAAAAGGTGAACTACGTGTCATACAAATGGGCGACGACACACCAGAGCTCTACATTCCTCCCAAGATTGATTCCAGTATCACTCTTCTTCCATCCCTTGCCTCGACCATGGATGATGGACGATTTTGTCACCTATGCATCAACGGCTAATAAAAATACGGAAGCCTTGCTCAAATAATTGCTCACAAAGATCCCTTTCCTGACCTAGCAACTGTTCGCACCATGGTCACGACTGAGGAGATGCGTCTCCGGTCTAAGCAACCGATACTCTCTACCTCCACTACATCAAGCTCACCACAAGTGCTTCTTGTTTACATCCAAACCACGGATTCAAGACAACCGCAACAATCGTGATCGCGTGCCAGCATATTGTGACACAAGTCGAGATCTGTCGCAACCTTTTGGCTCCGAGGTTATTGTCGCTGAGGGACGAATTGTCGTTTCATTCATGCCTCTCCAAAAGGCACCAACAACCCACGCCCGAACTCTTCCTCAATGACCAATTCTAGATCCATGCAACAAGGGCTCTGGACACACTGGTATTAATTCAGCCACCAAACCAACACTTCTCTCACCTCATTCAGGCCCAACAAAACCTATTGGCCCAGTATGGCTTATCCATTTCGCAGGGTCAGCAACCAGTTCAACATAACAACACAATGGGCTTAAGGCCCAATGCCCCTCCAGGATTTCAGCAAACACAACCACACCAGCCCACGTTCGGGTTCAATGGCCACCAGCAGGCCCTCTACTCGGCTGCTGTACAAAACCAATCTGCCTCCTCGGGTTCGACTAGTCAAGAGACACAACTGCCACATGCTTTTAATACTTTGACCTTACAGGTCCGGCTAACTCAATTTGAACTGGATTCTGGTGCGTCATCTCACCTTAAATCTTCTGTTATAATCTGAGTGACTATTTGTAAATTCTCGCATATATCCATCTGTTCTTGTTGGTGACGGGAAATCTATTCCTGTCACCAACACGGGCCATAGCACGCTACCAACTCCCTACCGTACACTTCACTTAAATAATGTTCTCATTACACCTAATATTGTCAAAAACTTAATTTCTGTACGTATTTCAGTTGTGGAAAATAAATGTACAATGTGAATTTGACGAGTTTGGTTTTCTGTAAAGGATTTCTGGACCCCTTAAATTTCTCCTCAGATGTGACAGCACGGGTGACCTTTATCCAGTCACGTCTCCGTCGTACCCTCAAGCTTTTCAGTTTGCTTACTTTTTTTTCTTGTCTAGAAACATATGAGTATAGGATTATTTATAGTGCATATAAATTATTCTTTTCTAAAGATACACTTGTTTAGCTTAATTAAACGGTTAATCGCGCTTGATCATGTATAATTAATAAGATCAATTTATACTAGTTATAAGTTTTAGTTATAAGTTTTGTGCACGCATGAGGCATACATATAAATCAAATTTATTTATAATTCTAATAATTTAATATATGAGCATATGAAAAATTTTCCCTGATTAATGTTTTGTAATTGTGATATTAATACAACTAATAATTATGCATGTGGTTTTACATAAAAAAAAATCATCATGTATTGATGTCGGTGTTCTAAAACCCAGGTTGACCCGGTCGGTTGTCGGATGATCAAAAGCCGGGTTTTGCCAAAAACACCAGTTTTAAAAACATTGATTACTATCGATTAATATTTTGTAAAAAATGTTCGATGAAATATTTAACTTTGTTTAACTCACGTGAGTGTTGATGTTGTCCTTTTCTCTGGAAAAAATGAGTGTTGATGTTGTTGTTTAAATTTACCTATTAATATCATGTTGTACACAATATGCGAGTTTAATATGTTTTTCTTATATCTTTATATAAACTTTAAATATATTTTATATATTTTGTATTTTTAAAGTATAAAGTCTAAAGGGTATAAAGTTTTAGGGGGGTATTTGTTTATTTTCAAAAGTTATTAAAAAATACGAAAAAATATAAGTTTCACTTAACTCTATATAATTTATTTAAAATTAACCACAAAAGTTTTATTAGTTACTTCTTTTTTTAAAGTTTTTGTTTTTCACAATTTTGACAACTATATTTTTATGTTTTTTTTTCTCCATCAAATTTCTCCACCAATTTTTTCTGTTTTGACCAAATTGATTCAATTTTAACTTTTTAACCAATCAGATCGCACGATTTTGCCTACGTCAAAATCAAGCGACTTGTGCGACTTGATTGGTCCAATTTTTTTTCTATAAGATCGAATCTCATAAAAGTTATGAGATTACATATAAAAAAAATTGAACATGAGCAATTAAGTACAAATTCTTGCAATGATTATATAAAAGTAGGTAACTTATTCGGGATAAATGATGGTATAAATGTGACGTTATTTGATGTCATCAGTCATCAGTCATATTTAGCATTTCGTCCCCAAATGTGGCAAAATTAATTGGATTTACTAAGGATGAGGAACTAATAGTTGAAGTTGATAGCGGCCAATAGATGGCTCACTCATTACAAGTGTATGAAACAACTTCATTTCGGTGTTAGATTTGGTTAATGTTGAGGCTCGTTTTACTGGTTGTGAGGAAGAGGCGGTGAGCCTCCTGTGAGCTAATGCTCATGCGTGAGAGTCACTAAAAGACCAAGAGGTCACGCACCAGGAAACACAAAACACACTCACGATGGTGAGCCAGTGTATTTTGGGGCATTGTGAAAATGTGCCCCCCATGAAATGATATACTTAATAAAAAAAACTTTACCTACTATCATTTTATTTACCTATAAATACCCATTAAACTCTAAACATTTTTAAACACAGCTTCTTTTTTATATACCCTTTATCAAAAATCTTAATGCCGTGTTTGGTTCCACGTACCGTTGATAAAATCAAAGCTATGATTCAGAAACAAATTGAGGAGGATAAAGTTCATCAGCTAGCGATTATCAACTTAGCCATTGAATTTGAAAATGCAAACATAACTACAGATGATCTACGAAAATCATAAGATGAATGAAATGACATCCCGGAAGAGAAAGGTGCTTTGATTGACACTTTTTTGAAAGAAGAACTTGTTAAAGATTACGAGATGCATAATGCTTTGTTTAGAAAATGCGGCAAAATTAGAACAACAAATCAATAATAAAGTTGTTTGGATGCATGTAAAACACAAATAGGCGAACCATTGTGTTCTAGTTTTCGTATTATTTTTTAAATTCCGTATTGTGTTTAAATTTTCGTATTGCAATTTGTATTTTTATTTAAATGAATGAATTTCGTATCGTGTTTAAAATTTCGTATTGAAACGAATACGTATCCTAACGGAAATACGATATTCAATTTATTTAAAAACACACACATTTTATTGAAATAAAAATAAAATTACAATACATAAAAAATATGACATTCAAATAAAAACAAGTAATGGATACCCGCGCTTCGCCGCGGGAAGTTTTGGTTTAACGTGTGATAGTTATGTATGACATTTTTTTGTTGTGTAGTAATTTTTGATCAATTACTTGAATCTCAATAGAAAACATAAGGGATATGTGTGTTTATTTAACTTAAAGAGTAACAACCCATACATGATTGCTTTCATCAAAAAATGTAGTGAGTTCATCAAGCAACAAGAGTTTACATTCCTCAACCAAAGTAGCAGCAATTGCAACCCTTTGTTCCAGGTACAATGGTAGGCATTCATGAGTATATATCTAGCAACAAATATGTCGTATCTTTTGCCTCCATCCGTTCACAACTTCTACATCGAGGTGTCTTATGATGCTTATCTGATGGGCAGTACTTATGTTTCCAGGAAGGATGTGCCTTGTACTCGATCAAACCAACTACATTCGTTGTATATTTCTGTCATCATTATCATGTTGTACTAGTTAGTTTTGTTCATCAACCATGAGTTAAAACATTTCAATAACTTTAAGTGTAATCGACAAAGGAGGAGTTCCATCAGAAAAAGTTAAAACATTATTGCCAGAATCGTAAAGCGTCAACTCAAGGCATCAATGAGTAAATTTATGTTTCAAAGTACTTGTTCCTGTTAGTCCATGATTAGTCAAAGTCAATTATATATGATTAGTCAAAGTTATTTATGTCATTCAAAGTTATTTATGTCAGTCAAATTAATGGTCATTATGTATTGGGCTCAAGCCCGTATTCTAGAATAGTCCGTACACTCATATATATTATATCAATTGTTTTGAGGAATACAAAACTCAAATTATATCTCTAAACCCTTTCTTACGAATAATACCCATGTCAATTTATATTGACCGACGAAGCAAGTAATACCATATGATTTATATTGACCGACAAATGCATATTGTTGATTTATATTGACCGACGGATTTATATTGACCCACAAATGCATATTGTTGATTCATATTGACCGACGAATGCATATTCTTCATATCCGACGAACGAAATAATACCATGTGATATATGTGACTTATATTGACCGAAATTTGCATATTGTTCATATGTTTTCAAAATGATATGTTGTGGGGGTCGTTTATAATGATGAACTACTAGGAGAAGCTTGTATTGATTTGTAAAAAGATTTTGAATGATTCCAGTTCATTTTGAATTGGATTATTACGTGATGGTAGGGGCTTTGGTTGTTTCAACCAATTGCAAAATATACGTACTAAATGGGATAGTTAATACATGGTAGGGGATAGGTATCTGTTCTATTAAAAAACACAAGGTTCTAACAGATAAATCACCTATTCAGAAACTTTAAAAGTTTCAATAGATGAAGAGAGTATTCAAACTCTAACGGTGGTTTATCACACAAAAAACGCACACTTTGATTATGAGGCGAGGCCTCTATTTATAGTACAATAAAGTAGATGCAATAGTGGCATCTACAATAGAGAACCTACAAGATGAACGACACAGGTCTCAGATTATTGCTATCTTACATCACTGCTTACGTTACTTTACATTATTGACCTACTGGCCGACACGCCTTACATTGTTGCTATTTACGTCATTGCTTACGTCACACAATATTTACATTATTAGTAAAAACAAACCACATTTTCTCACGCTAAAAAGTGGCGTTGTCGATTGTAGACGTGTGGCATCAATAATTCTTTGTTCTCGATTTATCTTTTTTTTCTTCATTCCTTTTTGTCTTTATTCCTTTTTCACTGTTAGCCTTCTGACATTGGCGACTCGATGGTTCCTTATGAACAGTATTGACAATGATGCCTTGGAATTTTTGATAGATACTTGCATAACAGTTGCTTGAGATCTTCTGGTAATGGCGATAGTAGTCCTGAAAATGTTTCAAATTGATCTTCGAATTCTGTTAATACCTTCAGTTGGTATTCTCTGATTTTTTTCATGGAAGTTAGAGTAAATCAATAAATGTTTCGAAAAATAATTAATTCTGACTTTTTCTATCTGTCATGATCTTGTTTCAATCTTTGAATCCACTCTTCAAGGCACCCAAACACACATAAATTCTTTTGAACTTTCTTGTTGGACTATCCGTTTCATAGTTTCTTTCAACATCAATTTTGACTGTGTATCTGGGTTCCTTTCTTTCAACTCTAACACATATTGTCTCGGCTTAGAATATTGTGTTGTGTGGTCACCAATCACCTTTTCTTGTGCCATTTATTTTGCCCTAAACACTTTTTGTTTTGAAACCCTTATCTCATACTTCTTTTGGCTTGATAGTTTGCTCAATCTCTCTGGCTAGAAATGAAGCTGTGCACTTTTTAACATTCCTAGATTGAAGACAAGTATGGGTGTCTTTAAAAACCTTACAATACCATGTGTTTTCCCCCTTAGGCTTAACACAGTGTAATAACCAAGGGCACTTTAATGTTTCAACCACTGGTTTGCCCCCTTTATTTGTCTTTTTCTTATTGGAATCTATCCCACTTGGTTGACTCTGAGATCCACTTGGGCCATCAGTTTGGCCTTCTACACCATCACCACTTGGCCCATTATTAGAAAAAATAGGAACTAGACCTCTGCATTCTGCCCTAACCCTTTCCTTATCATTCTTAGTCAAATATAGTTCTCTCATTTTTTTCAACTGAGATTCTAGTCACCATGTCTTTTATCATTCCCTTATTAGGAAATGTTTGACTCACATAGAAGTTTTCAGTATATAAGTGACCATCTACAAGCTTGTGGCATTTACTTATTTTTCTTAGAGATTTTTTTCTCTCAGCCTCATCATCATCGAGATCAATATCACTATCAAATTCCTCAAGGTCACATTCATCATACACAAATTGATCATTGTTTTCTACTTATGGCTGAGGCTCAGTAAAACCAACCCATTCTACACTATGGTTAGCGTTCTTTTTAAACATTTTCATGCCAACATGAACATCATCAATCCTATCCTCTATATCACATTCAAAGTCACTGTCTTCACGCTCTTCTATGTCATCACTCTTTTCATTGTCATCATTACCTTCAACATTTCTATGTGGACTTCTTATAGGCTCACTTGACTGTCCCTTTTGATGGTTAGGGTTTGGGTAAGAAAATAGGGGATCCAACTCTTCTACATTTTCATTGCCTAAACCCTCACTTTCTTGTGTTCCTAAACCAGCATTGTCCTTTATACCCTTACCTTCATTTGTTCCTAAACCAGCATTACTACTCTCTAAAGCCTCACTTTCATGTGTTCTTAAACCAGCATTACTACTCTCTAAACCACCACTAACACTGTTAACCTCCTGATCTAAATTTATAACAGATTTATCTAGAACACAATTATCAACAGGATGCTCAATAAATAACTCAATTAACTTGAACTTTTGCCCATGATGGAGAATTCGTACATCAATATCTTTACTTAATGGTTTTATGTCCTTTATCTAGATCAATTGTAGTTTTTTGTAAGATTTTAATGTTTGGATTTCATAACTAAACTCCTTTAGCTACCTGATACTTCTTATCACAAGAGAACCATTTGCATAAACATCATCAAACAGTTGCTTTACCACCCTTTATATATACACTTGGAGCTTGTCTCTCTTTAGAACATTTAATATCGGAATCCAACTCCATGATTGACTTTACAGAGAGAAAATAGATTAGTTCATTATTGTAACAATCTAATTCATCTTAATCTACATTGTTATAAATCTATACGATACAAAAGTAAATAAGAAAATGATAAAAATAAACTACTATATTTCACGTTATGGATTGAGTGGGCAAGCTTTATGGTCTCAACTTCCAATTACCAATACCATTTTTGGTGGCAAGAACATAGTTAAATTTTGTTTTGATTATATGTGTGTGATAATCTTTGAAGTAGTGGAGGTAGTTGGATGGTTAATGAAATGACAGAGTATTAAGTGGACGACTATATCAATGGTTATAGCGGAACGAGTAAAAGACATATGTGTCCCTATAAATAACAGAGAAAGACAAGTTTGCCCTCACATTTGACAGTCAAAAGTTAGTCAAACTAACGTTTGGACCAAAGTTGTTACGGGTCGACCAAAAAAGGACTGGATCCGTTACATTTTAAACTATTAGACCAAATTCGTTATACCCGGTAAACCATAAGGACCAAAAATGTAGTTAACTCTGGGATATATGTGATACTGAGTTGTTTAATATAAAATCATATACCATATGGATTCTTTAACTGAGATTTCAAGTGATCATAACAAAGAGTGTTAGATAAAAT